>JAQIUQ010000204.1:347500-539194 GCA_030378365.1 Hybognathus amarus
TACACAATAATACAAACAATTTACTGATGATTCAAGCACATCTGAACTCTAAATGGTTAGAACCAGAATAGAAAATGCTTTGGCATCATCTCCAATGAGTTTGCATCTCCAATGTACTTCAATGAAAAGTACATGGTCAGTGTCACACATTTGTTTATGTGATTGTCATTGAAGTATTATTGCTTGTTATTTGGTTACAAAATAGCTCACACTTCTTGCAGCCCAAAACCTTACACTTTACAGAAATTTCTATCAACAGAGTCTAGGGATCAGAGTTGGGTGAAGGTATATTTTTAACCACTGACCTCTTTGTTGTAGACGTCTGCAAGAAATGTGTGTTAAAAGATAACAAACAACCACTGAGGACTGGCTGAACCACAACACCCACTATTATTTCACTAGCCAGGACATAAGGGGGAAAGCTGAAGACAAACTTTGACCTTTGTTTCAGGATTGCTTAATACTATCCCTTTATTTCTTGGACACTATGCCAGCGGTCTCAAAACATATTGTAGACACTTAAACAGTATGAAAATCATTAGATAACAAAATGTCAAACCAAGCTAAGATTTTCTCTCACTATGTGCATCACATTAGAGCAATTGCTTTGATTTTTTGTCAACCAAATACCTTGGATTTTTTTTCTGGTATGAAGATTCCTCAAAAAAAAAAAAAAGAAAAGAAAAAAGTTTAATATTGTTTCAGGGGTGGTGATGGCACATGGATAAGACCCATGCCTTTGGTGTGAGAGAGCCAGGTTCGAATCCACTGTGAGACACCAATGTGTCCCTGAGCAAGACACTTAACCCCTAGTTGCAACAGAGGCGTGTGACCTCTGACATATATAGCAATTGTAAGTCGCTTTGGATAAAAGCGTCAGCTAAATGAATAAATAAATGTAAATGTTTCATAATTAAAACTGCAGTCTGACGTTTTTCCTCTTTTTGCCATCTCTGTTCGAAATCTGCAATTGCAGTCATTTGTGGAATTGTTGACTTCACGTAAGTTGTACTTCAACACCCTTGACACGGCACAGCACGGATGAACACAATGTTTGAGGAGACTGTGATGCTGTCAATCACTGCACCGGTGTGGAAACTACCAACTTTCAAATTTTCACTGGAAAATGTCATCTGAACAAGTAAGAAACATCCACTTTTTTTTCTGGTTCTGACATTGCCGTAAATCGCGCTGATTAAATCTAACAATCGCTTATAAGTTATTATATCATGCAAAACGTAAAAACGGAAACAGAAGCAAGCATTGCTGGACTACATGTAATGTCCTTCTGATATGTATCCTTATTTTCACAGGGGCCGGTTGCTCTTTTTTTCTGTAGCCACTCCGAAGTCCGATAGAAGTCTTTTGCATTTTACAATGGGTGAATCTGTTGTCACTGGTGATTGTCATTTGAACCACTGAAATTAAAACATTATTATAAGCTTACCACTTTGAATAGAGCTAAGGTAAACAAAGAGTTTTGAACACTGGCTGGTTATGTATTTTCTCAAATATGCATTTTGCATAATTTTTAACCCAAAAAAGCTATGGACTAAAACATAACAAGCTTTTATAGTGAAATGTGTTACTTAGAAAAAAGTGTGCTAATGATAGAGACTTACATATTTTTAAGTTCTGACAGCTGAGATCTTTTAAGTACTTGCCACTTATTCAAAATATCCCTCATATGGTACGATGTTGCCTCCAGGCAACATAGTCTAAATTTAGTCTATTTTATTTTTTTAAATAAAAACTAATACAATTTTATTGGTCAATGCTATCTAAGGGGAGGGGAACTCAAATACTAACCAAAGAAAATAAAAAAGAGTGGTCCCATGACCCACAGGGGTCCATAGTGTTCCCTCTTTCAGCACACTTGCTCATGTTAAATGGGTCCATATTTTCTCCACTGAAAAGGGCATTTTTCGCTGAATTTGTATCCAGATAATCAACTACAAAAAAATCATAGTCACGTTCATTGGTAAGTAAAGAAGTATTTTCAAAAACATTACAATATGTCATCAAATGTATCATAGGGAATTACATAAAACTGCATGTTGCCTCGAGGCAACATTGTACCGTAAAGGAATCACAAAAGGCCATACCAGTCATACTAGGTTTGAATATAAGTATAGATTAATTGTAGACAAAATGTCAAACCAAGACATTTTAGGGAAAAGAGTTTGAACTATCTTAATGTATCTGCACTTTTTACAATCTGAAAACTCAGTATGGTTCGACAGGACATTTGGCCACTATTGTGGGTAATCAGTAGCCTGGTAAACCAGACCTATCAAGATGTTAGGTCTGGGAACTCACAATTGGCATACCTCAATCCGGGGGGCGGGATAAAAGGTTGTCTTTCAATATCCCTCTGCACGCCATAGGATAGCGCTAACCAACCAGAGCGATTTTCCCCATGGTTTTCTATCCAGCGGCGCAAGTTGATATATTAAACTTTTGCCTTATCCGGTCGTCAAAACTCTGAACACATCTTCCTTTTTAAGAATGACTTAGTTACGTTCTTAACTCCAAGTCATCCGAGTCGCGGCCAAAGCCGAAATCGAAAGACCGCTGTTCGCCAGCTGCATCTTGTTTGTTTTCAAGTATCAGGGAAATCACCTATGGAAATCACGGCGCAGAACCGTCACAACTCTGCCGTCATTGTGTTAAGACCGCCCACCAACTCTATACACGATGTGATTGGCCAGACCAGAGTTTGGATTTTCCACTTCGAAAGTCAACGGAGAGTTGCTAGACCACACTTTGCAGCAAAATAATTTTTGCTGCCGCTAGAGTGCGTCTGAGATTTCTAGGCTAGGTAATAAGGCAAATAGTGGGTTGGTGGAACAGCAGCCAATAGCCAATAAAAAATATATATATATTTAGTATCATATTTGTTTAATATTATAGACTAATGTTTTTATTTTATTTAATCAATGTTGATTATGAAAGTGAGCATGCAGCATGAGAAAGATGCATCATAAAAGACATGATTTTAACCACTTCATTGTGTTTTGTTTTGTAGAAAGACTCTTTTTAAAAGATTTTCGTAAAATGAGAGGCCAAACACAAATATCAATGTGTGTCAAATAAAATGTTTTATTTACGATAATAGAGATTGTCGGACGAGATTGGATGCCTGCTTCCCTTGGCATCCGGTAGAAAACGCCACTGAGAACGGGTGATAATAGCGATAATAATACGTGAGAACAGTAACTAATAATATGACAGTTACATTTTTATTTTTCAGAAATTATCTGAAAAATAAAAATGTAACTAATGTCATATTTAATAACTATACATGCATATTATTTAGTGATGGGCTGCCCAATGTTAGCTCAGGACGATGATGAATAGGCAAGAATACAGGAACAAATAAAGCTAAAATGCTTGGCGGCAGAAGGTCTATAGGGATTTGAAACCATTTCTTACCTCTATTTAAAGTGCACCAAACATGGCCTTGCGCTCTGGTGTGTTTCTGATAAATCTCCAAGTCCGAACAGAGAGACGAGTGTCAGGTTACGGAAGCAACTGAGGAGGCGCGCGCAGGCGTAGTATATCAATTCACTAAATAATCAAATAATTAATCATTAGTTTATATCTTATACACTGACACTGCCCATTATTTTTTTATCCCATATTAAACACCGTATCTTTTGTCTGTTTTACATTTTGTTTCTCACGTTTTTAAGTATAATATTTATTATAGTCCACCGCCACAGCCCCTCACCAGGGGGGGCTGATGCCATGACGAGGGGGCTGCAGCCCCCGTAGCACCCCTCTTCCCGTGCCTATGTGGACATTTGGCCACTATAGTGGGTAATTGCCCAAACAGTGGGTTCGTGGGACGGGGCTTGTGGCCGGAGCTGTATAAATGAAGGATGAAGGTGGCGCTGCATCTGGGATTTTCGGATTTTGAGGTGCTCTTGTCGGGCCCCTGGGGGAGTCACAGAGGTCATTGTCAGCCTGGGAGGTCTTCCATATGTTTGATCTTGCTTTTGTTGAGGCCTGGCCTTCATATTAGGATAAGGTTATGGTGATTGTTAATGAATCTATCTGATTGAATCTATCTATCTATCTGTCTGTCTGTCTGTCTGTCTGTCTTTCTGTCTGTCTGTCTGTCTGTCTCTGTCTGTCTGTCTGTCTGTCTGTCTGTCTGTCTATCTTTCTATCTATATATTATTTTTCTTTTTTTTTCTTCATGAAAATGTCAAATGTTTCAATTTGTCCATTGTGGTACAATGTTGCCTTGAGGCAAACAAACATTTAATTAATAAATAAATTAAAAATAAATATAATGTTTATTGATATTGTTATAGTGTCTAATTTTAAGCAGGAAAAACATTTTTTTAGCACTGATAGAATAAATAAAGATGACAATAACATGAACAAAGATCCATTACAGTGTCCTCAGTCTGATTGTAACTTTTACCCTAATGTGACCCGTGACAGCATAACAGAGGGTGCGGCTTTTCCTTCTGCCTTCAAACAATAAGACGGGAACTTCTGCCCCAAATTTCCGCTCTGTACTGGGATGGTGTTTACTGTAAGCACTGAATAAGTTGTCACACAATTTATCTTGACTGCCCTCTTGTGGCTAGTAATTAATAAGCCAACACACTATGATACAAATTGTTAAAACCAGCAGTTCAAGAATTTGCTCTTTCTTATTGTAAAATGCAAAACACGTCACAACCTATAGGCCTACTCACAGAAAAGATAGACAGCCATAATGTTACAAAAAAAAAAAACCTTTTCCAAATAAATGCTGTTCTTTTCTTTCTATTCATCCAAAAAATCCAGAACAAAGATGTAATGGTTTTAACAAAAATATTAAGCAACACAACTTTTTTTCAACTACATTGACAACTATATTCTATATTTCTTGAGCTCCAAATCAGTATTTCAAAATGATTTCTGAACGATTGTGTGACACTAAAGGCTGCAGCAATGGCTGCTGAAAGATTCATTTGACATCGCAGAAAACTATTGTATTATTGTTATTAAATTGTAATAATATTTCGCAACATTACGGTTTTACAATCAATGTAACATTGGTATTGTATTTTATATATGGACACCCTGAGTTAAGTCAAATGTCCAAACAGCAAGTTAAGATTTCCCCTTGAAACTAAAATTATCACCATATATAATCATCATATTTTTGTAACTGGGTTACAAGTGAACAGTTAGGCCATGCTAGCATACAATCAGGCTGTCAAGTGTTGTCAAGACTCTTTTTTTTAAGGGTGGAGCAAGTTGTAACATTTTTATTCAGGCAGGGTGTCACAGCTGACAAAACAATGATTTGTCAGTTTTGCATGTTCCCTTGAGTGTTTTCTCTAATCCCAAAACTGGACTTCAAATAATAAACTAGGAAAGTACATTGCAAATTATGTTTTTTTTACATGTTTAACATAAAGGGGAAAACAAGGAGTAAAATAAACGATCCATTTCAATGTTTTGCCCTTTATGGCAGTGTCGTTTGGTACAGTAAGTTCGTATGGCTGTCTTTGTTCATGTCCTCTATCTCGCCTTCACAAATAAAGCATCCTTTAAACTTTGGCGCTTGAGCCTAAATTATACAATCACGGTGAAACAGTCTGCTGACGCTATACTGAAGTCTGGACCATCTTTGAAGATAAAATTGATGGTCGTGAAACTCTAAACAAATTAAAATGTATCTTGCGATTTTCTCTGGGACTGAAGTTTCAAGATGAGTAAGCACTCAAAGACCAGTCCTTATAAAGCACTGCCTCTCCTGCCTCAAAAGCTCATAAATATATTTGTCTTGCCAGTCTTTGCCTGAGATTCACCACAGTTGACTGAACTAATCCATATTTCCTACAGTTTAAGGGCAGTATTTCCATTTTGAGAACCACTTTTCTTACGAATTTGCACATGCCTCATGGGCAGCAAGTGTGGACAAATGCATCATTTGCTCTCCTGTGACGTGTAGCTCATTTTAAACCTGAAAGCAAGAAGTGAGGAAGACACTTTTTGAGCCAGCAAGAGGATGTGTTCCACTTGCCAATGTGCACATACGTATGAGACAGACAGCACATTCTGATGAAAAGATAGGCGAATTGTTGGAGAGCAAATAATTGTTGGAGATGAATTTTAAAACTGTTTTATATTTGGGGTTGAGAGTAAAACAGGGATTTAATTTTTTGACTTTGCTTTTAGATTTCAGTTATAAATTCCACATTGTATTAATGCAATTTTATTTTTATGTTATACAAGTCAAGTCGAGCTTGTCTCAGCTGACTCTCAGATGATCTTAGTCTACCTACTGGAATACGACGTCCATCACAGCATCCCTATACAAGGACCATTCGGTACTATCAGCAGCATTTTTTTTTTTTGTTGCTCAGGACCCAATTAAATGATAAATTCACTGGGCAAAACCACATCATATCAATCTGTAATTTAGCAAGAGGAATTGTTCCCCACGTGGATGTCACCTCAATTTCAAGTATGTGAACTTGAACACATAAATTTGCTGCATTGATCTTAAGCTGCTTGATTTTGAACTGACCTCAGTTAGCATTGGTTCAGGCATTGGGCATTATTGACATGGACTCGCTGAAGTTATACTAATGTGACCGCCTCAAGAACAAAGTCTAATAAAGATTTTCACTCCACGCATTAAGGATATCATGCATTCACATCACAGCTGGCTAGATTTCACTTTCCATTCATCTCTGAAAGGGTTCATCTCCAAAAATGAAAATTATGTCATTAATGACTCACCCTCATGTTGTTCCAAGCCTGTAAGACATCCATTTATCTTCGGAACACAGTTTAAGATATTTTAGATTTAGTTTGAGAGTTTTCTGTCCCTCCATGTCCAGAAAGGAAATACAGACACCATCAAAGTAGTCAATGTGACATCAGTCAGTTTTGAAGCATCGAAAAAACATTTGGTCCAAAAATAACAAAAACTATGACTTTATTAAAGGGACACTGACTTCACCCATTTGCATGAAGCTTTGCATCTTTAGAAACCCAGTCATATTTTTAAATTGTCATGGTTTATTCCTTATTTTCCCCTGAGATGGGAGAAATAAGGATTTAACCCTTTAGGTGTCAGAGGTTTTTTCCTAAAATGTTTGATTTTGACATCTTAATTTCAAAAGACTATATCTTAAAGGTGGAACAAGATAGATACTTTCTATAAATTAGAGAAATATTAAGGATGACCCAAAGTTTATGTAGAGATTAAAATTCCCCGTTTAATTAGCATATTATGATGTCATATGGTGGCAGCAATCTTGGATTATAGAATTTTCATGAAAAGTCACATGTTTTAATATTAAAATGCAGCACTATCTTTCCCCTTAAAATGTCCCTCACCTTCTGTATGCTATATTGCACAATACTGAATGCTCAGGTATATAGTAGCTAAGTAATAAACAAACTGTGTAAATCATTACTAATAATTGGTAGAACAAACCACATGCATGTAGTGGTTGGCCTTTTGCTGTGGAGATTTTCCATTTACTACTGTCACAGAACGCTCAACGACGCCTCCTCCTGGTTTCACCAGTTCCCTCTCTCCTGCATATTAGGACTTCTTTGCTCATTATCCCCTGATTAATTGGCTCATCAGTTCACCAGAATCACCTGTGTGCTCTCTAGTTTCCCTTTATCTGGACTGCTATGTTCTTTGTTCATTTGTGAAGTCTTGTTTTACCATTACTCTGTCCCCAGCTTGTTTTCTCATATTTGCTCTGGTATTTTTGACTTGGACTGTGTTTCTCGCTTTTGAACCTCTGCTGCCTGCCCCTGACCATTGCCTGTTTGATGTACGCCTTTGGATTGCCCCTTTCAGTGTTCTGAGTTTGTGTTTGCTGCCCTGTCTGTCTCGGGCCTTGAGTTTATGACTGCATACCTGTGTTGGCTTACCTGTGTTAATAAAGTGCTGCAAATGGATCCGCCTGCCTCTGCCTCTCCGTCACAGAAGACTTCACCACAACAGGATCCAGCAGATTTCCATCGACTAGCCTCCGAGGTATCCACTCAAGCCAATGTGCTGGCCGCTCATCAGCAGCAATTAGTGAAATTGACTAGCCTCACAGAGGAGCTCTTGAGATCCGTCCGAGCGCTAACCCCACCGAGCGCACCAGATAATCAAGCTCCGAATCCTGCTGCACCTGCTCCCGCTCCACTTGCCGTGAGTAACCATTCTAATCAAGCCAAGTTATCCCTCCATGAGAAATTTGATGGCTCACCCTCTTCCTGTAAAGGCTTTTTGTTGCAGTGCAGTTTGTACTTCAATCAGCAAGCTCAGTCCTTCCCCACTGATGAGAGCCGAGTCTCCTTTATGTGTTCGCTACTCACTGGCCGGGCATTGGAGTGGGCTACTGCGCTCTGGTATGGTGGTCAGCTCTCTTTCCCCTCCTATACTGATTTTTTAACCCAATTCAGAGAGGTGTTTGAACATACTGCGGGAGGAAAGGATCCGGGAGAACTGCTGCCCACGTTACGCCCAGGGAGTTCCACCGCAGCGGACTACACACTCTCGTTTCGGACTCTTGCAGCTCAAGCTGGATGGGAGGAGGAACCTCTAAAGCTCCTGTATCGCAAGGGACTCAACCCGGACCTCCAGGGAGAGCTGGCGTGCCGCGACGACGGTAAATCTTTAAATCAGATTATGGAGCTCGCCATCCGCCTCGACAATCTGATTCGCGCCCGACGCACACCCCTCAGATCCAGTTACGTCGAGTGTGCTTTCTCCAACGCGGAGTCAGAGCCTATGCAGATTGGTTACACACGCCTTTCTACAGCGTAGCGGGAGAGGAGACGCCGTAATCATCTCTGCATGTACTGCGGAGAGGCGGGTCATCTGAGGGCCACCTGTCCAGTAAATCCAGCGCTCAAGAATTCCTCTGCGGTGAGTTTTCAATCCTCCTCTAAGTTATTCTCTGTGGACAGCTCTTTAGAATTTAACGGACAGACTTTAAACATAAGAGCCTTGATAGATTCGGGAGCTGCTGGGAATTTTATCGACCTTGCTTTTGCCAAAACTCATCGTGTTTCTCTCCTCGCATGTGAATCTGGTGTTACTGTTGAGGCGCTGGATGGACGCCCCCTGGGGTCTGGAGAGGTGCAGTACACCACGCAACCCCTCACACTCAGCTTTGGAACTTCGCACTCAGAAACAATCCAATTCCTCACGATTCACTCACCTATGCATCCTGTAATCCTGGGGCTTCCTTGGCTAGTGAAACATAACCCTCAAATTTCTTGGTCTGATGAGAGAATTTCCAGGTGGTCCAAATTCTGTCAGATCAACTGCGCGGCTGCTGTCCAAGGTACTGAGATCCCCTGTGCTGGACTCAAGGGAGTGGATCTTCTGGAGATTCCCCCGAATACCACGACCTAGCCCTGGCTTTTAGCGAGTCCGAAGCTTCTCATCTTCCTGCTCACCGTGCTGGCGACTGTGCTATTGAGCTTTTGCCTGGGGCCGTACCACCACGCGGGAGAGTTTACCCGTTGTCACAACCAGAGACCGAGGCCATGAGAGCATACATTGACGAACAGCTGGCTAAGGGTTTCATTACTCCCTCCACGTCTCCGGCTTCTGCCGGGTTCTTTTCGTCAAAAAGAAGGATGGGGGTCTTCGGCCGTGCATCGACTATCGTGGCCTCAATGAAGTGACGGTCAAATACCGCTATCCTCTCCCACTGGTCCCTGCTGCTCTGGAGATGCTCCGCTCGGCCCGCTACTTTACCAAGCTGGACTTAAGGAACGCCTACAACTTGATTCGCATAAGGAGAGGTGACGAATGGAAGACGGCGTTCTCCACTACATCCGGGCACTACGAATATCGCGTGATGCCGTTCGGTCTGTCCAACAGTCCTTCGGTGTTTCAAGCCTTTGTTAATGACGTTTTCCGGGATATGTTACATCAGAAAGTTATCGTCTACATTGATGATATTTTGATTTATTCTGATTCCCTTGAAGAGCATGTCCAGGATGTCCGTGCCGTTCTGAAACGCCTGATTGCTAACCAGCTTTATGCCAAACTCTCCAAGTGCGAGTTCCACCGGACACGCATCTCCTTTCTGGGCTACATCATCAGTGCCGACGGAGTCCTGATGGATGACCGCAAGGTCTGCGCCATGGTGAATTGGCCCCAACCTTCTTCAGTTAAGGAACTGCAGCGCTTTTTGGGCTTTGCTAATTTTTACTGCAGATTCATCCGCAATTTCAGTGTCATAGCAACTCCTCTCACATCTCTGCTTCGAGGAGGAGGTAAATATTTTAAGTGGACTGTGGATTGTACTGCAGCCTTTGCTCAGCTCAAGGAGAGATTCACGTCCGCCCCCATTCTCCGTCACCCGGATCCTGAGAGGGAGTTCATCGTTGAAGTGGATGCATCGAACACCGGAGTGGGGGCTATTCTGTCTCAGCGGTTTGGGATCCGGCAAAGATGTTCCCATGTGCATTCTACTCTCGAAAACTTAACTCTGCTGAGCGCAACTACGATGTTGGGATCGCGAGCTTTTGGCTATGAAGTCCTTTGAAGAGTGGAGGCACTGGCTGGAGGGAGCGCGTCAACCTTTCACAGTGCTCACTGATCACCGGAATCTTGAGTACATCAGGTCAGCTAAACGTCTAAATGCTCGCCAGGCTCGCTGGTCCCTGTTCTTTTCAAGATTCAATTTCAAAATCACCTACAGGCCTGGCTCCCAGAATGGCAAAGCTGACGCCCTGTCCCGCCTGTTCGACGGTCCTTCGGAGATATCTAAGCCTGAACCCATTGTTCCCACTACTCTGATCGTGGCTCCAGTTCAATGGGACATCATCTCTGAGATCACTACGGCTCTAAGTCACCATCCCGCTCCGCCTGAATGTCCCGCTGATCGTCTCTTCGTTCCTCCTGGCCTCCGCCACCGTGTGCTTCAGTGGGTTCACTGCACCCCCAGCGCGGGTCATCCAGGTATCGCTGCTACCACACAGCTAGTCACCAATCGGTTCTGGTGGGCGTCACTCCAGCCTGATATCATAAAGTTTGTTCATCAATGCCCTGTTTGTAACACTGTCAAATCCTCCCATCTCAAGCCCGCTGGACTTTTAAAACCACTGCCTGTACCACAGCGCCCCTGGTCGCACATCGCAGTGGACTTTGTTTTGAATCTTCCTCCATCACAAGGGTTTACCACCATCCTCTCCGTGGTGGATCGTTTCTCTAAATCCTGCCGTTTCATACCCCTGCGCGGTCTGCCCACAGCCTTACAGACTGCTGAAGCTCTGTTCAATCAGGTGTTTCGTCTCTTTGGGTTGCCCAAGGACATTGTATCTGACCGCGGTACTCAGTTTACCTCCCGCGTCTGGAGGGAGTTGTGTTCGAAGCTCAACATCAATGTCAGCATAGCGTCTGGTTCTCACCCTCAGGCCAATGGGCAGGTCAAATGGCTAAATCAAGATCTGATTCGATTTCTGAGAACATACTGCCACCAGAATCAGCAGGACTGGAGTCGCTTTCTGGCCTGGGCGGAGTATGCCCAGAATTCCCTGTTAAAACCTGCTACTGGTCTAACTCCTTTTAAATGTGTTTTAGGTTACCAGCCTCCCTTCTTCCCGTGGGCCGGGGAGCCGTCCGACCTCCCAGCCGTAGATGATTGGCTCCGGCGCAGCGAGGCCACCTGGGACGCTGCTCACGTTCACCTGCAGCGCGCCGTCCGCCGGTATCAGCATCAGGCAGATCGGAGGATGCGTGGGGGTCCCAAGTATCGACCCGGTCAGTGGGTGTGGCTGTTGGCGCGAGATCTTCGCCTCAAGCTCCCGAGCAAGAAACTGTCTCCTCGCTTCGTTGGACCATTTAAGATTCTTCGTCAGATTACTACAGTTTCTTTCCGTTTGGCTCTCCCTGCCCATTACAAGATCTCACCTACATTTCATGTGTCTCTTTTCAGACCTGCCGTCGCCCCAGGAGAGAGGGGAGCCGGGAGGAGACCGTTCCTGTGCAGACCCCTCCCATTGAGGTGGACGGTGCTGAGGCTTTCCGGGTACGCGAGGTCCTGAACTCCAGACGTCGCGGCGGGGTGTTACAATACCTTATTGACTGGGAGGGGTACGGTCCCGAGGAGCGCTCCTGGGTCAGGTCTCAGGATATCTTGGACCCTACATTAACTGCCGCTTTTCATCGGGATCATCCTGATCTCCCCGCTCCAAGACCCCGTGGTAGACCCCGTCGTCGACCAGGTCCTCGCTTCCGGAGCCGCTCGCAGGGGGGGCTCTGTCACAGAACGCTCAACGACGCCTCCTCCTGGTTTCACCAGTTCCCTCTCTCCTGCATATTAGGACTTCTTTGCTCACTATCCCCTGATTAATTGGCTCATCAGTTCACCAGAATCACCTGTGTGCTCTCTAGTTTCCCTTTATCTGGACTGCTATGTTCTTTGTTCATTTGTGAAGTCTTGTTTTACCATTACTCTGTCCCCAGCTTGTTTTCTCGTATTTGCTCTGGTATTTTTGACTTGGACTGTGTTTCTCGCTTTTGAACCTCTGCTGCCTGCCCCTGACCATTGCCTGTTTGACGTACGCCTTTGGATTGCCCCTTTCAGTGTTCTGAGTTTGTGTTTGCTGCCCTGTCTGTCTCGGGCCTTGAGTTTATGACTGCATACCTGTGTTGGCTTACCTGTGTTAATAAAGTGCTGCAACTGGATCCGCCTGCCTCTGCCTCTCCGTCACAACTACATACAGAAGGCACTCTGATTCCATAGGGCATATATTATTCATATGACAAACAAACACAAGTAGACAAGACCTGTTTAGTTCAAACGATGACTCGTTATGGCAAAGCACAGATCATACAGTAAGTGATGATACGAGCAGTGCGAGCCATGCGCGAGCGCAGCCAGATCTGCATTCGTTCGCGCCAAATATGCACACTATTGCGACTCCCCAGCCTGCCTTCACGTTACCCCCTATCTGTACTATGAATACTTCGACCTTGTCTAACAATACCCAGTGATAATAAACAAAATCTCCACCACAATACTGTCGCCGCGATCGCGCAGAGGCTCTGATGCAGAGAATTTCAACTATGGTAATTTTCCTGGAGGAAATCTCTGAATCAGAAGAGCACACGGATGTTTGTGTTGTGATAGTTTCGCCTGACTGAACATCCAGGTATCATGCAGTAATTCACCAAACAGAACTAAATACAAACAAGGAGTAATTCACTAATGAGTTTGCCAATGTCACGTTACCAGGGTTTATTGTTGTGGGAAGGAGGAGGCAAGAACCCGGCGAACATTTAAACATTTTTAAAAGTAAAATTAACAAATACAAAATGAAAGTATAAGCCAGCAGCCACTCATTGACGACTGCTGTAATGTCACAAACAACAGAAATAAAACAACATAAAATCAGGCATGTTTCTCTCTTCAGATTGATCTCATGAAGTAGCGTGTGTATGACACGCCAATTCGTATTTCCATTTTTGGCGTGCTATCAACACGCATAATCGCTTTTACAGACACGGGAATGACGCGGACGTTAATGCCGTAGACATACACGCGGATACACGCGGATAGCTCAAAATGCGTAGAGATAACACGCCACTTGACTCGAAAGTGGCGTGTATGTTTACTCAAAAGTCATAATGTCATGTTGCTCTCTCGATCTGCCGTCGTCACTCCTCATTATATGCTTTCGCTCCCCCGTAAGAGACGCGAGAGCCAGCCTCGAGCAGCGCACCGTCCTCTTACATCCCTCACCCTCGATCGTCCTGCTCGCCACAGCCAACTAACTAGAGGCCGAGGCTGCGTCTGTACGCATTTCCCCGATCGCTCTGCTCCCGGGAGTCTTGGAGCAGGTCCGCCAGGAAGGGATCAGCCTATTTCTAGTAGCACCCTGCTGGCCGAACCAGGGTATGGTTTTCGGACATCGTAGCATTGCTAGACGGCCTCCTGTGGCAGGTCCCGTCGCAGGCAGGGGGCACAATATTTTACCCCCGGCCGGAGCTATGGAACCTTTGGGTCTGGCCCCTGAGGGGGCTCGGTACTTAGAGGTAGGGCTGTTGGAACGCATTCCGAAATTCGAATATAATTAGAATATTTAAAAAATCAATACTATTCGAATGCTGAAGTTACTATTCGAATATTATATTTTTTTTGTATATTTTAATTTTTATATGCAATCTTGCTTTTCTCACCGCTTATACGCATGTGAAAATGAAATGCTTTTGTTTCGTCTGATGAACAATAAAGTTTTAGAATCGTAACACAATTGTGCAAGTCATCCACGCACTATCATAACAATACTAAAAATGGCGGAGAGCAATATTTCCACAGAAACGGAGATCACCACTCCTGACAATTTGAGAAGCGATGTGTGGAAAGTGTTCGGATTTCAAAGCATAGCGATATACATATCGAAAGTCTCGCGATATTTATGCAATATTTTGTTTATGATGCATCCGGTCTGACATGCACCGTTGCATTTCCCCCGACTCATTTCCTGATTCTCCTTCTCCATAAACAACATGATATCAAGGAGAAGTTTAAGTTTTCATGCTACAGATTTCCCACAGTGGTCAGAAAGAACAGGGGAGACACTTTGTTTTTCTCAATATAGAGTCGCTATACTCACTCCAAAGCTAATCGCCGTCACTCTCTCACTTCTCCCTTGCTCTACTACCACACAGTCCCCCCCCCCACACACACACACACACTTGACGGCTCGACGCGCACACCAGCGTACATGGATAAACATCAGGCAACTAGCAACCTGAGGGCACACCTGACAACGTTACACCCTGACAAGCTGGGTGATCTGTCCGAGGAACCGCCGCTAAAACAAGCAATAATTACTTCTTTTCTGCCTCTCTCCTCATCACGGGGCTTACCAGCTGTCCGCCAGAATGCGATAACAGACAAACTGACACGGTTTATCTGTAAAAAAAATTTTTGGGAATTTTTTTTTACCTTTACTGTTATTTTAGTTGTAAAAAGAGTGAGCTTTTAATGTTTATTATTTAAATGTACACAAATAAAATAGGCATTTACTATTAAAATGACAAATACTGCATGATGAAACATAACACTGCACTCTAAGTACAAGTAACAACAAAATATGGTTATGAGCTTTAAACTGTCCTGTAAAATAAATTATACTAGTTTATATAAGTTAAAATAAAAGTCACACTCTAGCTGCGTCCTAATGTGCATACTAGCCATCCTAAATAGTATGTGACATTAGTAACTGTCAATACTATTTCGGGCATAGTATCCACACTGGGACACAGCTTCTGTCTCTCGCGCGTACTGTCGAGTGCTCTCTCGGACACACGGTCTCTCTCGCGCGCTCTTTCGAACCATGTTTCGGACACACTCGCGTGCTCTCTCGGACACACTCGGTCTCTCGCGCGCACTGTTGAGCGTGCTCTCTCGGACACACTCGGTCTCTCTTGCGCGCTCTCGACTCTGACACACACACTCGGTCCGGCACCTCATAGACAGACGTGCATGGAGGGGACTTTGTGTGTGTGTGTGTGTGCGTTTCTTTACTTTTTCGCCGACGAAAGCAGAGCCGTGGAGAGCCACTTCGCCATGCTTTCAGTGGAAACGCGGCTATTGTTTTGATGCCGTCATGAGCTGAAATGACGGGAGGGGTTGTGTCGCCCAGATTTGCTTCCCTGTCTGCATTTTCCCCAGACATACGTTCTTCTCCCACACAAAAAACGAATTTCATTCCAAATATTTAAAATCCCGCGAAATTCCGCATTAACACTAGATTCCGTGTTAATTGGCCAATTCCGCGATTTCCGTCCACGATTCCGTGACTGCAGAAATTATAGGGCCCTACAAATATGTAAAAATGTAAATATGTAATAAAAATATTTGTTTACAAAAGTTACCTACTGCAGCTTTAAGGCTATCCATGTATCAGTAACAATAACATTGTTATAGGTACTGTAGCTGCACCATGGTCTGACGAAATTAAGGCCACGCTTCATACAGATGTCTTTTGTTGTTTATTTTTTGTATCTCATGAGGCATGATCCGTTGGATTTTGATCTGAGTTTATATAATGCCACTGTGCGGAGTCAGTTGTTTCACAAACTCTTTGCACTTGATTCACCACAAAAACATGAAACCTACAGGCTTCATTGTTAATGTAGCCTAAGACTACTTTTGAGTCTGTCCAAAAATATTCTTGATAAATCTTGAGCTCCAGCTCCTCCTTTAACATGCTACTGATCGCTGAAGAGATCACCGCAGCTGTCAACTGAAACCTTACGCCCATTTCACACATACTCCATTTGCAGTGCATATGTGGTGTGTATTTTTTTTCCAAACCCATGTTAACAGGTTAGACATTTCACACTGCACACAGATGCGGTCTGTCAATGTAAACCCGCAGGGCGCGGACTGGACAGAGAAAAGCCAGGGCTGGGCCTGCCTCCTCCTGGGGCAGCACTTACAGGTTCATTACCTGATCCACGAAGGGAGTGGTAGGAACCTTGGACACATATCCGAACTGGGGTCTCAATATCAAGCGAGAAAGGCCTGGCCCAAACTCTTAATGGACAGGATATTTAACTCCACTATCAGCAAATGCTCGAAGGTAGGACTTTGAAGAGCTCTCAGTTCCAGAGCTAGGTCCCAAGAGGGTACAGAGTGCAAAACACAAGGTGGATTTAACCTCCTAGTACCCTTAAAGGGTTAGTTTACCCAAAAAATAAAATTAAGTCATTTATTACTCACCCCCATGCTATACCAACCCTGCAAGACCTTCGTTCATCTTCGGGAACACAAATTACGATATTTTTGATTAAATCTAAGTGGTGGATCACTGCTACATAGGCTGCCTAAGGGAATGAAACTTGACGGCCCAGAAAGTCTTTACAGAAAATGTTTTAATATTCCATGTGCCTACAGTGTCTCAATTATAAGTTTATCTGTAACACTTTATTTCGATAGTACACTTTAGACATTCTTTCTACTAACTATAAGTAACTTCAACTACATGTCAACTAAATGTCATTAGGGTATTAGTAGACTGTCTGCTTAATATCTGCTAACACTTTATTTTGTTGGTCCCCCAACAGACATTTAACTGACTATAAGTAACTTGGCGACTACAAGTCTACTTATTCTCCTAACCCGAACCCTAACACCTAACCATAACCTAACAGTCGATTCAATTCGTATATGTCTGCTGATTTCGATGTAGATGAAGACTTACATTTTTTTAACCAACCGTGCCTATTCGAACCAGAATACAGACACTGAACTGCAAGAAATGGAAGATGCTGCAACACAACCGCAGTCCCAAGCAACATTGAAGCACTTTTACGTTCTCTGGTTGGTTTCTCACGATTCTGACATCCTGGAAATGCACACTTTTTAACCATTGTATATAATATAGCGAGACCTACAGAACATTAAGTGTCTAATTGAAAAGCATATGTACAGCGTGCGTCTTCCTCTGCTTGTAAACAGAAAGTTTTGCGCTTCCAGCACATCATCTAATATGGTAGGTGGCGGTAATACTCTTAAGCAGTGAGCAGCCAGTAACAAGTAAGTAAGTAAGAAGTAAGTAAGTAAGAAGTAAGAAGTAAGTAAGTAAGTAAGAAGTAAGTAAGAAAGTAAGTAAGTAAGAGAAGTAAGTAAGTAAGTAAGTAAGTAAAGTAAGTAAGTAAGTAAGTAAGTAAGTAAGTAAGTAAGTAAGTAAGTAAGTAATACTTTATTAATCCCCAAGGGGAAATTCTTTGTCACAATTGCCCATATATATCCCTCTGGGGACCAAGGGCTATTTGGCCTCCTTGAGATGTTCTGACATGCCCTGACATCTGTGTTTTTTTTCAGCTGCTTATAAACATATTAATGGCACAGGTGAAATTACACTATATTTAGCAGAAACAGTGCAATAATAACTTATAAGCAACATGTTTGTATTTTCGAGAGAATATTGTTTATGCGTGGTTATTTTAAAAACTAAAAATGAACGTTTCTGAAATAAGGCCACAAAACACATACTAAATATGCGTCCACAAGACTTTTGACTAATTGATGTTGAAGGGTTTTTTTCTTCACAATGATCTGAAAATCCTCCTCCTAATCATTCACATAAAACTGTGAATTGGGTTATATTGTGAAAAACATTTTTTTTTTGCCAAGGCAATATGCGAATGGGCGTGAACAGGCCAGCCCCATCATGAATAATTAGGTGATTCTCACCTGAGAGACAAAGACACGCATAATGATGAGCCTTTTATTCAGGTGTAGAGAAAGAGGGAATTACATTCACCACAATAGTCAGTTAACCTTTCTGAACACCACGAAAACACTTTCTTTATGCTTCTGAGAAGCTCTAAAAGAAGGAATACTTGCACAGCATGTTTGGTCTGTGTGTGTCGCGGACTCGTGGCCAGGCCCGGTTGGGCCGCACGTGGAATGCAGATGCTGTCCTGTGTGCGCGCGTTCCGTGGAGCGCGGCGCTCTTGCACTGCCTGGCGTCTGGCGTGTGCATGGTTGGTTGCGTGCGCGTGGCTTCTTTGTTCCGTGGGGAGTCACGTGGCGTTCGTTGGCATTCGGCGCGAATGTTTGAAAGTCTTAAAAGTCTTTGAGGTGACGTTTCCAGAGGAAATAGATCGGCAAAGTCCACTTCCTTTCCTGGGAAACGAACTTGGTAGTTCATTTGAGGAAAAGACAAAACTTTTAGACGATCAAAGGAGGGATCCCGGTTGGGTCGGGTCTCCGTGAGGAGATCCAGAGTTTACATGCTGTTTGACATGAGGTGTTTCTTGGAAGAGAAAGGGTGGAACTGGCGTGCCGCTTTTATCCCCTTGGTGAAATCCATCCCCTTCCTGTTGGCTTGAGCCAATCGGGGAGATGGATGTTGCAGCGGGAAAATCTTAATTTATTGTTCTTTGTTCCCTGAAAGGGATGCACGTGGGCATGTGAGGGGGGTTGGTTCAATGAGAGCTGATAATGAAAACAGTTTGATCTTCATTGGCAGTAAAACATATTAGAAATACACTTTACTTTATACCTCTATGCATATTCAGGTGTTTCACTTCATAAGCATCCTAGAGGTACCAAACATGAAATTAGAGAAGAAATACAGTGATATTTACAATGCATAAGGAGGATTTTTCTTTTCCCTTATGCTGTAATAAATGTTATTTCACTGAAACATTGGAAACACACATACATAGAAACACATTGAGCATATTTCGTTAAATATCTTCCAAACACGAAAAGGAATGACAATCTCTTTGTTCTGAGAGTTTTTACAGCATTCCAAAGTCTTGTAACTTGACACTCACTGGAGTGAGTGAAAGAATGTGTGTGTGTGTGTGCTGTGTGTGTGGGGGGGGCGGGGGGTCGAGTCCTCGGAGGAAGGGTGATTTGCCTGGCAAAAATCCTTACATCTCTCCCCTTTTCGTTAGATGAAGTTTCTGCGTGGACTTCCATCGAACGACACCCATCGCAATGGACGGATGGCAGGTGAATCATGAAAGTCAGGTAGCAGGTGGTGGCTGAGGCTGAGGTTCGGCTCAGCTTGATGTGGTTGGACGCAGCCTCCAGTGTGGTACCCTCTTCCTGAGGGTCCAGTGGTGGCTGTGGAGGTTTGCGTTTGTTGAGTCTCTTGTGGAGTGGGACTGTCAAGTGTCAGGGCGTGGTTAATTGCCGTAGAGGTACCCAGAGCAGACTCAGCTGCAGTCCAGGATTGGACACAGGTGATGCAGTTGTGCAGTGCAGTGCAGTGCAGCAGGTGTTCAGTTGAAACACAGCTAGGAGAGCTATGTCGCTGGAATCAAGTTCAGTTCGGCTGGGCACCCCCCCTGTTTCACCGGTCATAATTCCAGTTCTGGAATCAGGGTGAAATCGTGGGTTTCGTAAAGAATGGGACTTGACTCAGGCTCGGTCGCAGCAGGGTAGCTCCGAGTCGGCTGGGACAGTCTGATGCCTTTGAGGATGCTGAGATGTCCTGGTGCTGCGGTGTGCAGGCCACATGGTGCGTGACAGGGCATACACTGGCTGGCATATCCCCCTTTTTGTACTGTGGCAGCACAAGCCGTGGTGAAGTGATGTCACAAGGTGCATAAATCTCAAGTGTTGGGCCGTGTAGCAGCATGTGCTTGGTGAGCTGCAGTTGTGTTGGTTGACGGCCGACTTGGGTGGTTGGAGGGGTTGAGAGGTGGTTGTCTCAAAGTTCATTTGGTTGACTCTTTGGGTCTTTCAAAGAGTTGTGCTGGCAGTAGCGTGATGTTTGAGCTAGTGTCTAGCAGGGCTTCAAGGCTCCAATCATAGTCTCTAGGTGGCTAAGCAGAGTTGCCACCTAGAGACTATGAGTTGCCACCTAGAGACTGCCACCCCCTTTTTGATTATGTTTCCCAGAAGTCCTGGCATCTGGGCTGATGTTGTGTGGGACATCGGGCTGTCATGCTCAGGTTGTGCAGCTGTCAGTTGTGGTGGCTGCTTGGTGCTGTCACTTTGTGAAGTGGCAGTGAGCTCAGTGGTGTGATGCTAACGAGCCGTGTTCTTGGTGTCTGTGTGGGTCTTGCGCTGAGACATAGCATGTCTGGCTTGCCTTCTTGTGAGATCTTGTGCAGAAACTCTTTCAGCACCTTCAGGATTTCTGCCGTCAGTGACATGGCTGCACTGTTGTTATCTGATGTGTGCTCAGATTTGTGCTTACCAGTGGCGTGTTGAGAGGGGTACCGTTCTGGGCTGGTTGGGCTTGAGTCTCTTGGTGCTGGGGTGCGGCTCAGAGCTCTTGCTCTGATGCGTTAGATGAGCACCATGACTGTTGTGTTGCCCTTCTGCTGGCCTGGAACGGTTTAACTCCCAGTGAAAGTGTTTGTGATGTGTGGGGTGCCTCCTAGAGGCAGCTCTGAGTCGTGGTCAGAGACAGGTTAGTTTGAGGGTTTTTACCCAGTCTTTTCGGACAAAGTCTTTGCGTAATGTGAGCCTTCGGTCTCGTAGCTATGGTGGACATGCTACGGGGACAGGCCAGGGTGCTTACGGAATAACTCGCAGTGGGATGCAAGTTTCGAAGGAACAAAGTTCTGAGATTGGCATCCATTCCGTACCTGGTGGTTTGTCGGAGTCGGTGGAGTTTCAAGTCGGTTTTGTTTGATGTCCACGGCGGTGATAATCCTTGGTCTGATTCTGGATCAGGGAGTTAAGCGACCAAAGCTTATTGCAACAGCTGATGGTCCATTTTGGCAGTCTCTGTTTGACGAGCTAGGAAGCTGTGCGCCTCTACGACTGGACGTAATCCATATCGAGCAGAGTCTGTTTCATGCAGTCAGGTTGGTTAGACAGTTTGCAGGCTACAGTCTTGTCTGCATGTCGTGGCTTTTCTGGTTGGCTTTGTTAAATCCTTTTGGAGCCATGCCGTGGTTTGTGGCAGTGGTTCCTTGGGAGGTTGAGGTCAGGTTAAGCAGGGGCTCTGTGGCATTCTGGCACACTTGTTGTGAGTGATTAATGCGTGGCCCTAAAAGTTCAGAACTACTGCTTAATAGGTTTGTTAAGTATTTAGCATAAAGCTAAGTGTCTCTTGTGTCCTAATCTTAGCTGCGAATGTTAGGGGGCTAAGTTTTGTGTTGTTCCGAGGGTATTTCCTGGAAAGGACATAGCCGACATGAAATAAATGACGTAAGGTGTTTCTTATGACTAAATTATTTCTCTGGACTTGATGACGTGAACGATAATAGGGGAAAGGACAGCTTTCTTATTTAAATTCTGCTTATTGTCGATCCTCAGGACTCTAGTAGTGCATTTAGTAAATTGTTGAGATTACTTGTGTTGGAGGGTCACAAAACGAGTGCACTGGCTGAAACTAAGCCAAAATAACAAATAAGGGTGTCTGCTTCCTTTCTGGGCCCTATGGGAAATGGAACCACACTCGGACAAGAGAGGCAAAGGAATTAAATCATATAGAGGACCTAATGGACAAGGGAATAGCTGCTTGCTATTATTATCAAGGTCAAAGAAAGAAATAATTAATGAGGAAAAATAAAATTAAAATTAAAGCAAAAGGAAATAAAATGATGAAAACATGGGAATGATCTGAAGTCGAGAATAATCAGTGGCATTAGTGGCTAAACTTTGGATTTGCTTTGATCAACACTCTATAGTGGGTTGTAGCGGTTGCGTGTTCAAGACCATATTGGGTGTGTTCCTCCAAAGGTTTAGTCAACATGCCGACGAAAAATTCCTATGGTTATACAAATTCTTCTGTAGTTAGTTACGCAGTTTACATGCAGTTAAACTTGAGTTTAATTAACAGGGCATCTGTGAAGTTAGTCTTCAATGGTTAGCAAGGAGTATTCCTAACCTTGTGAGGGTAAACTTTAGCTAATAAGAATTGCAAACACGGAAAGTGAATAATTAGAAACCCTAAGTGGTGTTGAGGAAAGTATTCTAGAATACTTTGCATTGTGGAACACAAGCGGTGATTAAGGGTTCAAGAAAATAATGCTAACTGCTAACTGTGGAGGTTATTCAGCTTAGCCTACATTGGATAGGAGCTAGGTTAGGTTAGCTTAGCCTAAGTTAGCTTGATGCTAAGCTAGGTTAGCTTAGCCTAAGTTAGCTTAGTGGTGGGTCAGTTTAGCTTAGCCTAAGTTAGCTTGATGCTAGGCTAGGTTAGCTTAGCCACCCAGGCTGGTTTGTTTACAAAAGTGACATTAAGAGTTAACACTTCCTGTGACAAGTTGTTGTCATGGGAGCCAGAGTGTGTCAGAGCAATTCAACAGTACCTGAAGAATGTCTGTGTAATTTACATGAATCATGCATGTTTTAACGGGTTAAAAGGGAGGCACCTATACTTTATGATTTTCAAGAACTTGGTTGCATTAAGTAAAACGCAAATGTGTTTTGGCATTTGCTAATTTTCTCATGGAACTCTGCTCTTTGCTTCACAGTCTTCTATTTGTTTACAGAGTAAGGAAATAGATTTGCTGCAAGTCAAAGCTTGTGTTGTTCTATTTGCTTACAGAGTAAGGGAATAGATTAGCTTTTCTAACCATATATAGTTACGTCTCTCTCATGCATGAATGCTGACTTTTCAGCGAGTTACTTCATTTGATCGTTTAGTAGCTTTCTGCTTGTAGAAGCAGCTAAAATTTAGGTGAATTGCATCAATCTAACAATCAAATTAAGGCCTTTACTTTGTAGAAGGGGAGCGTCGCCCAGGTCTACATACATATAACTCTGTCCTGAGCTGTCTTCGTCAGAAACAGGTTTAGTTATACCGCGATTTTGGATTTCTTTTTTTTTGTTTCCAAAGCGGAAAAGATATCGGTACAGATTACAAGCTGCTGAGATGATACTTCTGTTACACAGACTTACGCTTTAATGCTGAAGTTCCTGATACCAGTTGGGAGTCTAAGGCCTAATTTTTTTTTCAAAGTAGAGATGTCAATTCCCGCTATTTGTTTTCTCTGCATTTAGGCAAGCCAGCTATCAAGATGCGTATTGCACGTAGTGTTTTAGTTGGACCGCAATGGCCAAGTGCACGCCTGTTGATTAACAGTAATTTAAAACTCGGGTGATTTTACTACTCTGTCGTCAGGGTAAGGTATGCCCTATTTGGAGTTGGTGTTTTCTGTAACTCTTCACGGTCACGGAACCTAATGTTTAACGGTGTCGATTTAAACAACATCTAGAAACTGTTTGTTTCGAAAGAGTCTTGCATGGTCTGTCGGCCGTTGAGGCTTACAGGTCTATCTAAGATTCCTTTAACTTAGTAAAATTCTAATTCTACAAACGCAGTCTTGCAACTCTTTGAACACACAATTTCATAAACTTTTAAAAGTTCTACGTCCGCTGTTGATCCAGGACCCTTTTAGCAGAGTCTTGCACGGCGTTCGTGCAGTGTCTTCTGGGTTATAGTTCAGAATCATTTGGGGTTTTAGGAATTCTTACTGAGTGGGCCTTCACGCATCGTTGAGTGGGCATTACGTGGGGGCAGGAGAACTAAGGTGACTGACGGGTTTTGGAGGAGAAGTTTCTTGAAACTGGCGGCCTCCTCAGTTACCGGTTCGTTGTAAGTTCCACCGCAAACTCGTTCGGAGCCGGTGGTGGTAGCACAGGCCCTCCTGGGTCTGTCCTGCTGGGTGTCGGTGTCGTGTCAGACACCGGTTGGAGACAGCAGGTGGAAAGTCAATGTCTTGTAGATTGTCAGAGATGTGGTGGAAGGCGGGCTTTCCCACCTCCCCCTTTTTCAGCTCTTGTGTTGTTGGCTGAAATGTGCAGACTGGTTAGGGGAAACTTGTGGTGTGTGTTTCCCCTTTTCCGGTCATGCTGCAGTCTATAAGAGTATTGCAACTCTGTGGATCAAGTTCATGTTCAAGATCTTGTCTCTGCTGAACGAGCTTGTGGATGGTCGCACGGGCCTCTTGCGCGTTTCTTTCGCAGGCCGTGGCTTTCGAATCTCTTTAAGTTCAGTCTCTGCTCTTTGCAAGGGGCTTCACTTTGTCGAGTTTCTCTCGTTGAATTCCTCTTTGGTTCTTTTCTCTGACTATTCTCTTCAGTCTGTGTAGAAGATAGACAGGGCAGTTTGAAGTCTTTCTACTTCCTTCTGTAGCTCGGGGTCATTGTCATCCTCGGCGTTGCAACCTTGTGCTCCAGGGCGATGCGGCTCCTTTCGCGGAGGCGTGCGTGTGCGCTGAGCTGGTAGGCGAGGTTGACGTGTCTGGCCCAGTCTTTGTCGTGGGAGCTTTGGCTTGGTTTGTGCGCCATCAGCTTGTACACATCTGCGTCCAGTTGCTCCTGGCTCTGAGTCGCTGGTGACTTTGGGCAGGAAAGGAGATGTCATGAATCTCAGCCATGTCTCCAGGTTGTCCCAGCGGGTTGTGGGACTGTAGGACCGGAACATACTGGCTTCACTGTGGGCGAGAGGAACACAGCACACACAGAGAGACCAATGCAAGTTCGTTCTACGTCTAACAAGCTATAATACAGGCTAAGCCGTGTATGAAAATTTTGGTTAACTGATGCAGACAGTTAAACCGTTTGATGGGACAATTTGGGTAGGTCATCATGGGTCCGAATGAAGATTTTTGACAGGACGCTAGCTTAGGGGTCACCTGTTGATGCTAACGACTTGGTTGTCAAACTATTCTTCAGCTTTCCTTGGTGTCTCAGAGAGGTTCTGTCTTTTAGGTGAACTGAAAGGAACAGAGCACAACAGAACAGAGCAATGGCAAGCTAGCAAAGGTTGAAGTAACATGCAACCATCAAAGATGGGGAGGTTTGTAATGAAATGACATTCATAGTACACAAGAAGTGTCAGAAAGTGAAAGAGGCAGTTTGTGAGGCTAAGCCTGCAGTTTGTGGCTTGGAGAGGCGGAGGAAGCCAACCACTTCAAATATCAGGGGAATCTCTAGATTCGGTGGCCAATATTAAGTGAATGGGTTTTAATACCTTTTTCTAGTTTGCCTGGGGTGAAATGAGGTCATCCCGGTTGGAGTCAGCCTCGTGGTTGGTCCTTCTGTCACCCCCCAACACCTGACAGCAGTGTCCCGGGCGTTTCGTGCATCTGTACCGAGGTGCGCCCTTTCAAGCAACTTGCCCTTGAACACAACCAGCGGTGCCAGATTGGTGGTGTCGTGTTGCGGGCTGCATCAAAGGAAAGATACAGGAAGTATCGAGACCCGCGCTCAGTCAGCGGTGGTGGCGCAGATCAGACGAACCAGCCAGCCGGACCCCAAGCGGAGGTGACCATCACATCACCACAGCACTTGAGAGACTTCTACCTACAAACACAAAACAGGATGAAGAACAAGTGTGCCTCAATTTGAATTAAAGCTCCTCTATCTACATCAAGTTGAGTGTCTATTT
Source organism: Hybognathus amarus (assembly GCA_030378365.1). Lineage (NCBI taxonomy): Eukaryota > Metazoa > Chordata > Actinopteri > Cypriniformes > Leuciscidae > Hybognathus > Hybognathus amarus. The sequence goes on from JAQIUQ010000204.1 coordinate 373,325, forward strand.
TTGTTGAAAAATCAAAGGCAACTGCTTTACTAAAGTCTATGGTATAAACAAAAAGGGAATTGCGACAATGTTAATTATCAGAATAACCTAACCTCCATTCAGGAAAGTGACAGCATTAGGTGCAGCAATGAAGAGCACAGGAGGAAGAAAGCTGTAGAAGCGGGTTTTGGCCACTAAGGGTGTGGGTCCCTTCCTCCTAGTGGTCAATCTGGCTGACAGAGAGCTTGATTTGAAGTGCATTCAAACTGATTTAAATACAATTCAAATTGAGCAAATGCATAGGGGTTAAGTAACCTTTAGATTAGTAAGGATACAGTTGTAATAAAACCAGATCAAAATTATTAAAAATAATTTGAAATGGAAATATAGAAATAAAGACATAAAGCAATTTCCCAACGGGAAATGAGAGACTTAATTCAAATTCACTTTGAAATTTGTTTGTTTCAAACCAAATTTTAATAAGTGTAGGAAATTAAAGGTTGGTGTTATATTTGATGATAATCACGATTACGGTGAGGGATCAGTGATAGTAACCAAAACAGAACCAACTGGGAGAGAGAGCCATTCAGAACAGTGATGTTAGGTGATGACTTGGAAAGGGGGTGGCCACAAGTCAAGTCAAGTCACATTTATTTATATAGCGCTTTTCACAATACAGATTGTATCAAAGCAGCTTCACAGTGATAACATGACAGAAGTACAACACAGATAAGTAATATTGTTAAATGGTAAAAACCCGACTAAGCAAGCCAAAAGCAAGGCAAAGCAAGGCGACAGTGGCAAGGAACCAAAACTCCATCAGATTGGATGGAGAAAAAACCTTGGGAGAACCCAGGCTCAGTCGGGGCCAGTTCTCCTCTGGCTTACATTCATATTGTTTATATATAAATTAGTGCTGTCAAACGATTAAAATATTTAATCGCGATTAATCGCATTAATGTCATAGTTAACTCGCGATTAATCGCATATTTTTATCTATTCTTAATGTCTTTTGATTTCTTTTTGTTACATTTTTTTCTCATTTTAATGCTCTTATCAACATGGAAAAGTGGATTGGCTTGTTTAGTGCAAATGTTTTTTTTTTAATTATTATTATTGAAAATAACATTGGAATAGTGTTCAATTTCACTCTAACATATATAGCCTAAATAATCTCTCACACAATGCAACACTGTCAGTGTCCATCAATAAAAGGTCCTGATATTGACGAGGGGGTGGAGAATTCGCATCATCGTGTGTTTGTGTGTGTGTTTGCTTGCTTGGCCATCATCAAGTGGTGTTTCGGGCTGGACGTGCTGCGATGATGATAGCTCAGTTCATAATGACAAAACATACAGATCGCTTTGGTCTTGTCAATGGGACAATTTGGCAACTTTTTAAAAGTAAACTTTACATTCAGAATCTCATTGGCATCCATTTCGGCGTCTCGCGCTCGTCATCCACTCAAAACATAACGTTACTATTTGGCCGGCTCGCAAGCTGAAACGAGTGTGTGCGGCACAAAACGTCCTCGCGCTGCGCTCTGAAACCCATTCATAGCTTGCGCCGCGCGGGACGTTTCGTTGCTTCTTCGACCAAAGCGCAAGCGGATCTAGCTAGACCGGAAACAAAACAACAGGCACGACGCACACACTCGTTTGGGCTTGCGAGCCGGCTTTGAGTGGATGGCGGAGCGCGAGACGCTGAAATGGATCAGGACGCATGCCGCGTCCTGTTGCAAAAGTATGTGAAAAAACTACAAAGTTTGCTAGGAGCAAAAAGACCATTAATCGCGCGATAAAAAAATTAACGCCGTTAAAATGGGTTTGCGTTAACGCCGTTAATAACGCGTTTAACTGACAGCTCTAATATAAATATTAAATATAAATATTGTTCATATATAATATGGAGCCATAACATATCGCCAGCGTTGAGTCGTCTCTTCACAGGCGTTGGGGCGCTTTCCTCCTAAGTGGTCATCAGAAACTGTTAAGACTTAATTCTGAATTTCAAGTTCAAATGTGGTTTGAACCAAATTCAAAACAAGTGCACACAGTCAAGGCAAGGAAAATCATGTTAATGAAACAGGCTGTAGATTGCACATGCATTGAAAATTAGGAAAACTAGTTCGAAATTCAGTAAGGAAGCAAAATTCCTAACAGAATTTTGAGGAAAGAAATGACCTAGCTGTTAGTGTCCACACGAGGGCGCTATTGCGTTCGTGGAGGGTTAAGTCGGGGCTGGAGGTCATCTGATACTGGAAAACACTCAAGGGTGCACCCTAGGGTTTGGCAGTAGTATTACAGCCAGCCTGCTTTTAAATGTGATTGTTTCAGAGGACGTGTAGCGAATTACACACCTATTGTCTGCATAATCACAAATAGTGCGGAATTTAAATCTCGACGGATTTCCTTTTTCGGTACTATATTTTACAAGCACGTTTGGCAGGATTTTCTTTTTTTGCTGCGCTGTGCAAAAGAACACAGGAATTGCTCATCTGTTTCAAAAACTCCAAATAACATTTATCACAACTACCGTTAATGATTAGAATGTTTTCAGTTTTGGATTTTTCTTTTGGTGCTATATTTTACAAACACGTTTGGCAGGATTTTCTTTTTCGCTGCGCTGTGCGAAAGGGAAACAGGAATTATCCATCTGTTTCAAAAACTCCAAATAACATTTATCACAACTACCGTTAATGATTAGAATGTTTTCAGTTTTGGATTTTTCTTTTGGTGCTATATTTTACAAACACGTTTGGCAGGATTTTCTTTTCGCTGCGCCGTGCAAAAGGGAAACAGGAATTATCCATCTGTTTCAAAAACTCCAAATAACATTTATCACAACTACCGTTAATGATTAGAATGTTTTCAGTTTTGGATTTTTCTATTGGTGCTGTATTTTAAAAACATGTTTGGCAGGATTTTCTTTTTCGCTGTGCTGTGCGAAAGGGAAACAGGAAATATCCATCTGTTTCCTGCTCCAATAGACATATATCAAATAGCACTTATGATAATCTGTGGTTTTTAATACATTTGATTAGCTAAGTCAATCAAATGGTTTTGTGGTTTTTTCTGTGGTTTTTTTTTTCAACCAGGAGCTTATCGTTACTAACGATTATAATATAAGATAAGGCCTTTTAAGAATAGAGAAAGAACATTGTTTCACTATATCTTGTCTTCCGCAATGTCAGGAGAATCTTGTCCTGACAGAGGAGTTAAAATTATTAAAAATGTTGTTTATTTACAGAGGTTTCTCTTCCATCTGTGTCAGAAAAAAAATGTAATACTAAGGAAACTGCAGTTTACTTTTAGCAATTTAACAGTCACTAAAACATTCGAACATTTAGCAGCTAGTTAAATATGCTTGGCTGAGGCGGCTTTTGTGCCCAGCTCAGTCATATCGTGAGTTCGCAAAGCGTTCACTCCGATGTGCGCGTGTAATATAAAATATTACATACACAATATTAAATAACAATATACACATTTGGACTGAAACTGATTGCTCATACACAAGTTTGAAATGCCCGCATTCTCCACCAATTATGTAAGGAATCTGGGCGGGTCTGATTGAGGGGGAATTTGCATATCATAATTAATCATTCATAATTAATAATTATTCATACAGATTTGGATCAGACCGGTCTTACATGTTAATAAATCACTCGATGAGGGCTTTCTATTACTTTTACCCATATGCATACATGTGTATCTCTGCAATTAACAACAAATTAATTGTAACCAATTACCCAGACCACGTTTTACAAGACAGATAAAATTAATTAGCTCATTAATTTATAGAGTTGGGAACACCAATTCTGTGGCCACAAGAATTAGCATTCCCACTCTATAAAACATACCCTTTAGGTATTTCTAGTTCTGTAAAGCTTGCAGCGTTCGATTGACACTTCAGGGACTTTATCAGGAGCAACTTAGTAAATCAGTCGAGATGAATATATTGATTTAATTAGGCAACTAAGTAAGCATTTACTACGTTGCAATGATACATATATTTACAAACATTAAAACACAAACTAAGACGACGCAGGGCGTTTAGACAATGGGTACGCGTAAGTGAGTTGGAGAGAGAGAGAGAGAGAGAGAGAGAGAGATGAGTAGAGAGAGTGAGTTGTAGAGAAAGAGGGAGTTACATTCACCAAAACAGTCAGTTAACCTTTCTGAACACCACAAAAACACTTTCTTTATGCTTCTGAGAAGCTCTAAAAGAAGGAATACTTGCACAACATGTTTGGTCTGTGTGTGTCGCGGACTCGTGGCCAGGCCCGGTTGGGCCGCACGTGGAATGGAGATGCTGTCCTGTGTGCGCGCGTTCCGTGGAGCGCGGCGCTCTTGCACTGCCCATCCTGGCGCGTGCATGGTTGGTTGCGTGCGCGTGGCTTCTTTGTTCCGTGGGGAGTCACGTGGCGTTCGTTGGCATTCAGCGTGAATGTTTGAAAGGCTTAAAAGTCTTTGAGGTGACGTTACCCGAGGAAATAGATCGGCAAAGTCCACTTCCTTTCCTGAGAAACGAACTTGGTAGTTCATTTGAGGAGAAGACGAAACTTTTAGATGATCAAAGAAAGGATCCCGGTTGGGTCGGATCTCCGTGAGGAGATCCTTTACGTGCTTCTTGACATGAGGTGTTTTCGGAAGAGAAAGGGCGGAGCTGGCGTGCTGCTTTTACTCCCTTGGGGAAAGCCATCCCCTTCGGTGTTGGCTTGAGCCAATCGGGGAGATGGAGGCTGCACGCGGGAAACATTCTTTTATGGTTCTTTGTTTTCAGACCACGCGCTCCTCGTGGGAGGGGTGTGTTCAAATAAGGGCTACTATTGAAACGTCCTTGGCAGTAAAACATTAAAAATACACTTTACTTTACATCTCTGTGCATATTCGGGTGGTTCATTTAATACGTATTCTGGAGACACCAAGGAGCATTGTGTTACATTAAAGGAACATATACTTCTGTTTATAATGCATAAATAAGTTATTTCTAATTTCTGTTTTATGCTGCAACCAACAAAGATATTTCACGGTGACATGGGGAAAAACACAGATACATAAAAACCATTTGAGAATATAAAGTAAATGTCTTTAAACACCAAAGGAATGCCTTCCTCTTTGTTCAGACATTCTTTTAGATTCCAATGTGTTAAGAGTCAGGCCCAAGAAGCCTCCCTCTTGTGTGTGGGGAAGGGGAGGGCTTGTGTGTGTGTGCGTGTGTATGTGTGTGTGTTGGGGGGGTTGAGTCCTCGGAGGAAGGGTGATTTGCCTGGCAAAAATCCTTACATAGTTCATGAATTACATATCTGGGACTAATGCAGCAGGATGTCGAAACGAAATATGGTGGATTGTTGTTATTATTATGATAATAATAATAATACGATAATAAGAGCGTTCAGAGCCGAGGAGACCGAAGTTCTTTTCATGGCCGTAAAAGACAGAGAAGTGATGTTGAATGGGGGTAAGTTATGTCCTTATAGTTATGCATATTATTCATATAGTTATGGCCAAACAGGTCTGATCATTACTATAATTAGCCTGAACAAAATTGGGCAGCCTAAATGTGTAAGCTTGAAGTGTTAATTTTTTTCCTAGTTAGAATGTATGATTTGCAAAATTAAACTGCTGCATCTGTGTTGATGAATCAGAGTGTAAGCTACATAATGGCCAAGCATGCTAGTTGTTGCTGGTATACGTTGCAAATAGAGGGGCAGCAAAATTGCTTTTCGCCTAGAGCGGCAGAAGTGCACGCGCCGGTCCTGGCTGTAAACACTTGATGATGCAAGCGAAATAGCGGAGTGAACATTGCTGTAAACACTTGATGATGCGAGCGAAATACTGGAGTGAACATTGCTGTAAATGACTTTTGCTTCAGTTTGAAAAACCCCGGAATGTTCTCCATAACAGGGAAAATTGCATCCCGTGTCTTGTTTCCCATTTCTGCGGTCGTTTCGGTTTTCGATTTCTCTAATCTATAATGTAAAACTCGGCGCTTAGCGTCTACGTCACGGCTCTCAGCCCGCCTTCTGTTCGTTGATTGGCCGGCTGTTTTCAGGCCGGTGGAAAACTGAAAGATAGGCCGCTATCTCAGACTGAGTACAGGAGCGAAATGAAATTAGCGGAAGTAGGAAGTCTGACGTAGTCAGGCTAGCAGAGAGCACCAGCTCTACCCAGTTATCTTCCCTGTGGTTGCAGTGCTGGAGTTCCTGCAGGAGTGTTTCTCTGCAGCTCTAACCCCCTCCACACTAAAGGTGTACATGGCGGTCATAGGTGCTTACCACGTCAAATATATTTATGTAGCGCTTTTCACAATATAGATTGTATCTATATCTATATTTGGAGCTTTATAGTATCAATCAAAACATAATAAGAATGTTCGTTTCTTAGTGGAAACACATCCACGTTTGGTAAAGCTGATCAAGGGTATTATCTGATTGGTTAATTAATTTGAATATCCCCACCCGTTTAAGTGGTGTATCCTTGGGGACACCCTGTAGTACGTTTCCTTCACGGCACTGTATGGCTGCTTCAAAGGCTATGACTTGGATCTAGGCTCCACTTCGGGGTCTAGGGTGCTTGCTTCTTAGTGTGTGCAATGACTTCACCAGAACAGGCATTATGCTATTAATGCTATTATGGCCTAGTGGGTATAGTGTTCCCACAGCGTCTCGACGCAGCTCGAGTTCCCTTGAAAGGGAACATCTCAGGTTCCGACTGTAACCCAGGTTCCCTGAGAGGGAACGAGATGCTGTGTCACCCTGCCACACTCCCTGCATGCCTGTGATCGACTTACTTCAGCCTATCAGAAGCTAGCGCAATCTGTTTTCAGATGTGCTTTATAGTTTCCTGGTCAATGACGTCACCTGCCTATGACGTCTTGTCTCTCCATTGGACTGATTATGCATGTGCTTCACAAAGCAATCCCGCAGGGACGTTCCCACAACGTCTCGACGCAGCATCTTGTTCCCTCTCAGGGAACCAGGTCTACAGTCATAACCTGAGATGTTTTCTTCTGATTGCATAACACGAGAAAGTGCCACATAAGATGGACGGTTTTCTTGAAGTGGTGTTAAGATGTTTCTTGCATATACTACAAGTAGCTTTACTCTTGCAATCTTTTGAATTGCATCCTTTCCTAAGACAGCCAAAACACGGGTTATTGCCAAACATGGACTATCCTGTCTTTCTCAGACTTACTAGTAAATGTTTGACATTTGTAGATGGAGTGACTTTCCCCACAACACCAGCAAGTGACTAGGTATGAACATAAAGGAGCTGCACTTACTTTATTGGGTCTGTTTGAAAACACTGAGTTGCTTCCCTCAACACTGTATGTTTCGGCACTGTCCTTGGTTTGTCTGATGCTTTCACATTTGTGATGAATGCATTAGTCTTTGAGCGCTTAACTTCTCTAGATGACCGTTTCCCTCATTTGTCTTAACTGCATTGTAATATGGCAATTCCAACAAGACATCACCCAATCAGGGAGTTTTGTAACATTTTTCTGTTCTCTTCTCAGTCATTTAACACCTGCAGGCAGTCAGAAAGTCACTTAACTCTCTCAGTTTAACTGATTCTCTTGAAACAATCTCTGGCCAGTTATTCAGTTTTTCTCTAAAAGGACGCTGAATTACAAATGGATGGCCGTACCAAGAATGCAATGTGTCCCATGCTTGATCATAGGCTTTATCGTCCTTTCTGTAGAAGATTCCATCCAATACAGATATTGCCTCACCACTGACCTATTTTTGAAATAGAATAAGCTGAATTTGTGCATTGTTGTTCTATCAATGCCTTAAAACTTGGGCGCATTGTTTCATGTAGGGCTTGTATTACGGAGGCTTGCCTATCAGAATGGGTTGTTTTTTCCTCATTAATCTCCTTAAAATATACTGGAGGACAATTAACTACCTCACTGCGTGCTGTTCTACTTTCGTTATCGGACTCACCTGAGTCAGCTTCAGAGTATGCTTTGAGCTTTGCAGCTATTACTTGAAAATCTCACTAATTTTCTAATAATTTAAGTACTTGTCTTTGAACAGCAATAGTCTCATCCATCTTTATCTCTACCTGCTTTGCATCCAACTGTGCGGCAAACTCTGCTCTTTTTGATGCTGCGAGAGTGCTTTGTTTTTCTGATGATTAGCTTGAACGGTGACTATGAATAGTACACTTGGAGCTTGTAGCTTAAAATACTGACTTAGCATACTCTTTGTCATGCACTATATGAATTCTGGCATCTTCTGCACTAGCATCAATTTTTTCTTGCCCCACTTCACTCATACGTACTTTCATCAGCCCCATCAAATCTGTTGTTACTGCTGTACAGGAATCAAATTTTCTTAAATGTTCATTTCTATCTCACATAATGGCTTCAGAACACTTATAATAGAGTGCACAAAAACCTTATGGTACTTTAGAATGTTTTTGTGCCTTTTTGTGGGGTTTAACATTACAATAACACAGTATACGCACAATATCGGATTTGGATCAACCTCGTCTGATCGATACCTGATCAGGCAAAAATGGCAGTATCAGGACTGGCGCATCCCTAACACTATCCATCATGTCACCAAAGTCTTGGTCAGAGCACTCATCCTTAAGTTTGGTATGTGTAGTTCTTGCTTTTCCAGCTTTCGTACAACTTGATGAATTTACTCTCCTTCTGAGAAAACTCTTGCTGCTTAAACTCTTGCATTTTTAATCAAGAGTTAATTTTCTCTCTTGAAGATTTCCAGGGTTCATCTCTTCTTGAAGTGGAAGCAGTAGGTTTTGCTATTTGAAATGACTGTTATAACATGAATATCAGCTATGAGCGACTCTAATCTTCCCCTTTCAGCATCATCAGTTTGAAATCTTAACTGTTCAGTTAAGCTAGTCAACTCTGCCTGAAGGGACTCAGTTTGCTCATTTGAATCATTTGTGATTTTTCTACATGAACTAACATTGCAAAGATTTTTAGCAAAACACTCTTGTATTACTTACTGCTCTCAGATGAAAAAAACAACCTTTTAAGTATTCACCACTTCGTCAATTCTAAGGAAAAAACACCAATTAGGCTGTAAAAATCATACAAAATACAAAAACATGTATCTTTATTTTTTTCTTCTTTTTTTTCTTTTCTTTTGATGTCAATGAAGATGTTCAAGCAGCACAGTCTAACCTGCTGTTAATTGTAGAGCAGCACTCTTCTGCTTGTTTGTTTTCTCCATCACAGTGATGGAGTATAAACACACACTGTTCTCTGAAGCCTGTATAAAGGTTACTTGCAAAGCTGTAGTCTACACTGTAATATGTCGCCCTCTACTGGTTCGATCGCGGCATTCCCTGGCGGTGACAACTGTGTGCATAACGGCAAGGCTCGTCTTTGACGCTTTCTCTCTCCACATGATCAGGGCCGTTTGAAGGAATTTGGGGGCCCCAAACAAAATGGACATGAAGGAACACAACAATTTATCTGTTTTAAATAAATAAAAAAGGTTTACAGTGCAAATACTGCTGTTGCATATACTGTGCATAAATAAAACATGTTATAATGTAATATAAAAAAGTATTTTTTTGCATAAACTGTCATTACCATATATCCTGACACTAGTACATTAATATAAGCAATGAAAAACGACATGTTCCTCTGCCTCTTTCTGGTTAAATAATGGTTATAGATGGGTAAGGTTAAGAATGTATTAAGTAAAAAGACTAACAATTGCAAACAGTTAAATGACAATTAACTAAAGATTAGATAACGAGAGACGTTACGTCAGATGAGCGGAGAACGAGAGGTTTCGCCTAGAAAGCCAATCTTCTTCGAGTATTAAAAAACAGACCAATGGCAAAGAAATGCCATGGGTCTGCGGAATTTGCATAGCGTATTTGCATAGCGCCTCATCCCGTGAGTATAAAAGGAGGAAGTGGAGGCAACCGCAGTATGTCTTCGCTGAGGAGCCGAGACTGAACTCAGGTGTCTACCCAGCGGTACAGCTGAAGTGGCAGGGAGACGTAACGTCTCCGTTCCCTACTCAGGGAACGAGGGTTACATACGTTACCAGAGACGTTCCCTTTCGTAGTCACTCCGAGTTACATTAGATGATGGAGATGGTCTTCCAGTGCCCTGTGGAAGTCTGATCCCCTGTCGTGAACTTAGCACAGACGGAGGAGACCTACTAGCACAGGAATACCAAGGTACACTGGGGAGCATATCTCAGTGGAAATATGCCGCAGTATGCCTACCCGTAGGGTGGACTTAAGAATACACATATGGCCCAGAGGGCTTCATATGGAGGAACACTGGAGTCACCAACCCATAGGGTGTCTAATTTTAACTCCAGGGGTGGCAAGGTAGCTTACCGAGGGAAGACACATGCTCAGAGAGGCTAACAGTGGAAAAACACATGTGGAGGTTACTAGCAGGAACCATGCACACGGAGGCACCTAGCCGACGTCCAAGCAACAGATACTGGCGTCAGCATCAACAGTGCTGGAGGAACTCAGGGCCTCAGTAGAAGGCTCAGCTGAGGAAAATCACACTTATCCAGTCCGTCAAGTGGAATGGCGAGCAAGCGAAGACACCTGTGCGGGTCCAGTACTGGCCGGGTGAGCGAGTACAAGAGAGGATACAGGCTCCACTCGGAGATTACAGAATCTGGCGAATGTGTTGGGTGTTGCCCAGCCTGCAGCTCTGCAGATGTCTGCTAGCGAGGCACCATGCGCTAGAGCCCAAGAGGAAGCCACACTCTGGGTGGAGTGGGCTGTCACCCCAAGGGGGCATGATTGACCTTGCTGCTGGTAAGCCAAAGCAATGGTGTCCACTATCCAGTGAGACAACCTCTGCTTTGAGAGAGCCCTTCCCTTCTGGCTCCCACCATAACAGACAAAGAGCTGGTCTGAGGTCCTGAAACACTGCGTTCTGTCTACATAAGCACGGGTCTGCCTCCTCCAGGGACAGCGCTTGCAGGTTCACCACCTGGTCCCGGAAGGGAGTGGTAGGTTTGCATGCGCGAGTGATCTGTACTTGCGTTTGCAGCTCCGGAGAATTCCTTCACTAATCCTTGATTTTCTTCTTTACCACTAATTTATAAACAAGCACTTTCTATTTTTAGATCATGTGAACTTATCCTCGATACTATTCCTTCTTATTTTACACCCGTTTCACTGAAAAGATACGGGTTATATCCGGCATTTCAGTCCTAAATTAGTAGTTATATTGCAGTATCACTATATTGCAGTTCATCTGTTATAATGGCGAACACACCAGATCCGTGTCTAACGTTACCTCTGTGTGCAGGTGAGGAGCAATTTCGAGTTCTTCTCGGTGAAGCAGGAGCTGGAATACGTCGAGAAGCAGATCCGTGGTCTGCTGGTGAAGCAAGCCGAGCTGTTGGATCGGCGTTCAACGCTCTGAAGCTTCACGCGTCGATCAGTGGTTAGTAACGTTAACTCTCTGAGTCCTTCTTCGTCTACTCCGTATGCTCCTCTGTCCAGGAGGACGCGATCATTCTCGAATTTCATGCACTCCGACGTCATCACAACACCATGGAGCATGGGTCACGCAGCGGAAGACACGAGCCAGGACCAGAGCTGCCTCTCTGCCCCTCCCGGTCTTCGAGATCTCCACTCGGAACCGCTTCTCCCCTCTTCGCGAGCCGGAACGCGATGACGCCGTGATCATCGGCACATCCATGGTCCGTCATGTCCGCGCTACTTCGGGTAGCAAAGGTAAGGTGCACACTCACTGCTTCCCTGAACCAACAGGGCAGTTAACAGGATCTAAATGACATTCACCACACCAGGTGGAGAATAATTTCCATTTCAATGCATACAGTCTTCTCGTGGAAGGGGCTCTGGAATGGAGAATGGTCTCAACGACCTTAGTCGAGAGATCGGATTCTATGAACATCACAAAAAAAATAAAAAAATAAAATAAAATAACCAGGAGAAGTGGCTAGTGTTATACTATGAAATTAAAGAGAATGTAATAATTATGGTTGAAATAATTAAATATAAAATATTTAGATGCGGATATAAATTGATTGATAAAAACAATTAAATTAAAATTACTTAAAAATAAGGGAAACTCAGGCATTCACTTTCCATGATCTAACAAAATGATTAAAACAAATGAGTTTTAGAGCTACAGTAGTATCCTATATTAGTAAATCTGGAATAGTTGAGGCATTTTCAATGTTAATCTTTTTTTTTTTTTTTTTTTTTTTTTTTTACAGGACTGTGCTTGGGCAAGAAAACTTGACAGACTGTTGGAATGGCTGGTAATTGGAGTTACATTGAGAGGAGCAATGTGAGAAGAAGGGCTTTTACAGGTAGTAATAAGATGTTACACTTGGAATGTACAAAATAAAATTGTTACACAATTCTAGGTGTAATATTTATTTTTGGTATTATTGTTAAATAAAATCTGAATTGAATAAAATAGATTTTTTCTGTGAATTATTTGTTCACATGGTTTGGGTAAGATTAAGCTGGGATATGGTTTAGTTTGGGGGTTTGAAAGGGTGGTGTTGAAATGGTTAACTTAGAATTGGTACCAATAATAAAACCTGTTTTAGCCCAGTTCAGGGCCAGTTAAGGGTGATTAACTGGCTGAGATTCGGGGCCAGTTATGGCCCATGTGTGACCCTTGTGATGTATAATCCAGTTCTGGGCCACTTCAGCGCCATCATTCTTTGCGGTACTTGGGCAGAGGGAAAAGTGATTGTGTGGGCCGGAGCTGGGCCAGAAAAAAATTGCTATGTGGGTAGCCACATTGGCTAGTGAGCAAACAAGTTTATGTCAAGCCCTGCGGGTATGTGTTGTAATAGATGTTAATTGAATTTAATTCATCTTATTGGGACTTCTAATATGGGGCCAGTGTGTATGGCTGGCTACTGCCTGTTCTGTTTGTCTTTATTTTTTCTTCTCACTCCTGGTCCAGGATGTTACCGCTATTTTCGTTTCCGGCTTTTTTATCTAACTCTAACTGCTAATATGTTAGTAGCTTGTTTGTTTTGTGAGAGTTGTTAGATATATGTATTACATTGTATAAATGTTCTGTACATTCACTCTCTCCATGTGTGGTGAGACGTACTGCTGAGTCCCTAATTAACATAATTGAGCAGCGCATAAAAGGGGATTCTATGCAACATGTGTGTGTGTGGTCACTGCCTGTGTAGCATACTGTGTAGCATATTTAACAATGACAAAGCAAATGCACTTATGATAACGTCACATTTTGAAATATATGGGTGACAAAACAGACAATTTTAGGGTCTTGCAAATGGACAAGTGAGCAACAACAGACCATATGTGTTTATTTTTGTTTATGTTAAATGGAATAAGGTCTAGTAGAATAGGCTCCAGCCCTTAAACAAAGAGAAAATAGTTCTTAATAAAGATACTCTGGTGTGATCTAGAAAAAAAAGTTTGGAATTCTTGGTTCATAAGCTTCTGCTGATCCCAGAAGATGGTATTCCTTTTTTCCCCTCATATACAAACTATAACATCATTCTCAGCGTTGTTATGTTGTTTTTATTCCATATCATACACATTTTATTTTATATAAACTCTCTTCCGACACCAAGCTTTCTTTTTTTCCTTTCACCTTCTCTTTTCTTTTTCCTCACTTTTAAATGATTCATATGCGTTTTCTCCCTGTGTGGGTCAACTTGAAGTTAGCTCAGAGGATGTTCAGCATGTATTTAAACATTAAAAAGACAGGCTTCATCTTTTGAAAGCCCCAAAAAGTGCCTCTGACTGGGCACCTTGCCTAACACATACAGAATTCATTATGAAAGATGACACCTGATTGGAGAAATCATTGTCTCCACTGAGTCCACATCATCTGCATGTCCCTACGCTTCAAAGATCAAAGCTGCATTTTTTTCTGCCTTACACTGACATAACTCTTTTATTAACATAAAACCTATAATGTAAAATACAGCTCTCTTTGATCTGTATATTGTCATGTCTCGTTTGCTCTGTGTTTGTTTATTTAAGTTGGACTTTGAGTTGGTTTTCACTTTGTAGATCAGTTTCCTTTGTCAGTGTAAGTCACACCTGTCCTGTATTACACGTCATAAATTTGTGTATATCTAGGCCTCAGGCCCTGTTTACACGAGGACGCTCGCGGGTGAAAACGTAAAAATATTTTATCGGATGTGCCTTCGTTTACACGGCGACGGCGTTTTTGAGGCTTAAAAATGCAAAAAAGTGAAACCACCCTCCAGAGTGGAAATCTTAAAAACGCTCCACCGCCGCGTTCTCGTGTAAATGGTAAAAACGCAAAAGTCTGCTTGACTGTGAAGTTTGTACGCAGGCGCGTGGACTTGGTGGTGTTGTAGTATGCACTCCTAGCCGCCTGAAGTGCATACTACATTGAATTTCACACACTTTTGCGTCACTGTTTGCACGCGATTTCCCACACAAAACGCTCGTCTAAATGCAGAATAAAAAGTGATGACGCAACGCCACTTTTGCGTTTTCTCTTCAGAATCGTTTCCGTGTAAACATAGCCTCAGTTTGTGCTTGAGTCCATTATTGTCATTGATAATGTGGTAGTTTTGTTTATATTTCCTAGAATTACTGAGTAGTCTCTGAGTTTTTGCTATTTTTCATTAAGTTACAAACTGCTGCAAAACTTTCATCCTGCAATCAATGCTGTGACACATATAGCATTTGCTTTTAATACTTATTAAACTGTCATGTTTCACTTATAAAACATGCATATTGTTGAATTGTCATGTTTCAAAGCATCACATAAATTATTAAAATATCAATATCAACAGATAGATAGACCAAGACAATTTAATTAAAATTAAGACAGAAGTATTGTGACTATTCACATCCACTTTTCAACAGTTAATTAAACATAACTGGACAAAGGGTCAGAAGTTAGTCCATCCCTAACCATACAAAAACGTCTCTGGTTATGTATGTAACCTTAGTTCCCTGAAGGGAATGAGACGGTGCGTGTAAATGTTGTGGGAACGCCCCTGCGTGAGTGTGTCATGAAGCACATATGAAATCAGTCTTATGACGACATGGAACGTCATAGGCGGGTTGACGTCATCGACCAGGAAACTATAAAGCACCCCAAAAACACAAGTGCGTCAGCTTCTGATAAGACTGAAGCAAGTGCTCACGGGCATGCTGAGAGTATGGCATAGACACCCAGAGTCTCGTTCCCTTCAGGGAACTATGGTTACATACGTAACCAGAGACGTTCCCTATCAGGGAACTTCAAGTTGCGTGTAAATGCTGTGGGAACCGTCTGTGTGAAGTCAGAGCGCACATTCGGACGAAAGCACCTGCACCCTTGGAGTAGAGCTGGAGTCAAGATTATAAAAATTGTCGAATGTGTGCGGTGAGGACCATCCTGCTGCATCACGAACATCTTGGACAGATACTCCTGACAGGATAGCCTTGGAGGCAGCCATACCCCTGGTTGAATGAGCCCGGACAGCCAAAGGAGAAGGCTGACTGGTAGACTCGTAGGCAAGTGAAATGGCCTCAACCACCCACTTGCTCAACCTCTGCTTAGATGTAGGACAGCCCTTCCCAGGGGTCCAAAACAAACAAATAGCTGTTCAGTTTTTCTCCACATGGGCAGCTCTGTGGACATACGCATCTAGGGCCCTGAACAGGGCAGAGCAGATTTAGTTTCTCTTGGTCCGACATCAGAAATAGAGGAGATTGGACAACCTACATAGATCTGGGCGGGGTTGAAGTATCGACCCGCTCGTCCCTCCTGATCGTAATCTCCAGAGGAGCCGGCCACCACGGGGCTACCCACAATAGACTGACCCCAGAGGGGCTGGAGGACTTAGGGAAAACCACAGTGGACAGAGTGATGTTATATTCTCAGAGTGAGAATATAATACAAATTGTAGCCTTTAGTAGCCTACAAAGCTAAGCCTTCGGAGGGGAAGAGAAAGGGATGAAGAGACTGAGGAAAAAAGAAAGAGTGATGAGATGAGGAAAGATTTTGACAAATAATGGAAGATTATTTGGAAAAAAATGGAAGATAAAGTAGTCCTTGGGCTGAAAAAGTTTGAGAAACACTGATGTAAGAGACCACTGATGTGTTGTCTGACCAGACAAGAACATGGAGACCTCTCAGGTCTGGGAGGAAGTGTTTTAGAGCCTGAAACACCGCCATCATTTCTAGACAATTTATATGCAAATGAAGATGATGGTCCCGCTACAGACCCTGGGCCAAGCAACCACTCATGATCGTGCCACAGACTGTGAAAGAGGCGTCCATTTTTAGTGTTACACAATGACACGGAGCCCCCAACACAGGTCCTAAGGACAGGAACCATAGTTCTTTCCACATAGCCAAGGCACGGAGACACCGTGACCCTGATCTTGCGGAGCGGGGTTCCCCTTGGGGAGAACCCCTTGGTCCTGAGCCACCACTGCAGTGGTCTCATGTAGATATAACATTGGATGCTGCTGCCATCAGACCCAGAATTATCTGATATTTTTTTACAGTGAGTGACTGGCTTAGCTTTGCCTGTTTGACGGCTAAGAGAATCAAAGTTATACGAGCAGGAGACAGACATGCCTGCATTGTCGTTGAATCCCAAACCACACCCAGAAAAGTGATCCTCTGTACTGGAGAAAGCACACTCTTCTTGGCGTTGAGCCTCAACCACAACTTTTTGATATGGGTGAGAATGACATCTCGATGCTGAATGCGGATGCCCTGGAGTCGCAGCGAAGCCAAAGCTGCATCCATACATTTCGTGAAAGTTTGACGAGACAGTGCTAGACCGAACGGAAGAACCTGATATTGGTACGCTTCGCCCCGAAAGCGAACCTCAGCATTTTGAATTTGAGCTTCCCAGCTGAGCGATTTAACAGGCGCAGATCTTAAATTGGACATAACCCCCCATCCTTCTTCGGAAAGATGAAATATCGGCTGCGATAACACAACTCTCTGCTGGGAGGAAAAACTCCCAGCAGAAAAGTTCTTTAACCCCCTTCAGCAGCAGAGTTTTCACCTCCTGTTCCATAACCAGAGCCTGCTCAATGTCTACGAAGAACCCCTCTGAAGCAAGGCGGGCGTGATCTGAAATGAATCCTGTATCCATGCTTGATAGTCTGCAGGACCCACTGAGATATATTTGTAAGGCTTTTCCACTTGGCCAAAAATTATACTAAGGGTACCAGTCTCTTGAGACTGGCCTCTGGAATATTTTGAGTGGCAGACACAGTGCCATGTGATGGCACACCGGCAGGGAACAACTAGTCTAACCGCTCTACACCGCTCTTTGGAGTGAGCTAGTGTCCCTCGGGAAAGTGTTCGCTGGGACCGTCTACGCCCCGGCACGCAGGTTGGCAGAACGGGCCCCTGAGGTCACATTGGTGGGGACAACCCTCAGTTGTTTCTGGTAGAGGATGACACGGTAGTGGATTTTTACTCCTGTTCCATCCCACTCCCATAGAAAGAAATCTTGTCCCACGCCACTCCCAGACCAAGTTTAAAAAATAATCTTATCCCATCCTGCTCCTGGTAAAGTGACTCCCGCTCCCATCCCGCTCCTGTTTAAACTGACTCCCGCTCCTGTTTAAACTGACTCCTGCTCCTGTACCGCTCCTATAAATATATTTTTTTTCTTCAATTAGTGTTTAGTTATTACATAATGTGATTTAATCGGGTCTCCATCCTGTTTTAGACCAGCTGCTGAGCCCCTGTTTCTAGATTTTCTCCAGAAAATGGAAGACAGCAAATAAAAGAAAAACAGTACATAGTTCACACCATGTATACAATAGTTTAATAAACCCAAACAGCACATGAAGCTGCATTTTACTCATTTATTGTTAAGTAAACAATACATTTATAGTTTACATTTATAGTTTTTTTAATTACATGTTAACGATTTTCATCAATTATGCTCTTGCATAATGAGTCCATCTTAGTTCTACCAGAAAGACTCAGGAGATAAAGTAAAAGCAGTATACATTTATTGACAGCCCAGCAAGCATAAACTAATGAATTCTTTGGTGTAGGCCCCGTCCTTCAGCGAGCAAAGCGAGGTTGGCCGAATCTGCATGTCCCGCCGAGATGAAGGCGGGGGCACAGCCGACCCCCGGAGGTAAGGAAGGGACCATCCTGGTGGTGGTGATGGGGAGGATGGAGGGGAAGGTACTGTCTGGTGGTGGTTGGGGAGGATAAAGGTGAATGGCAGCATCAGCATCTGCGAACTCAGACAAGTGTAAGTACCAATCTTTTATACTGTGTTTGTTAACGCCTGATTGGATAGGAATGAGGTAATACATGACGCGTTGATTGAGTCTTCCTGACAGAACTTAAGCTAAAGCTTTCATTTATATGTTTCTGTGTAGGAACAAAAGTGCATCTACATTTTCTGGATTTAGGGTAGAACGCCTCTCCTCTATCAGTCGGGGATAGCTAACAGCCTCTTGGCAACTGGTACAAGCCCAACTGACATCTCCCGCTAGAAGTCAAGAAGACACTGCAAACGTGTCAACTTAGTGTCACCTTATGTATTGCAGCACCAACTGGTAATCATGTGACTCCATATCACCACTGTCCTCCTTCCTCTCCTCCTCTTCTACACAACTTGCAAAGAAGTTATGCACCTCCGTAGCTCCTTGCTCTGGGGTGGATCTTCAGGAATAAAGACAGATTCGTATAGAACATTGTCATTTACAATCTAGTTCTTTGTAATCAAACATACTCTTTCTAATTGTCTAACACACCTATATTAAACATTATACCTAGGTAATCCTCACACCTGTCCTGCATGTGTGTGTCACTCTAAATAAAAAAAAAATAAATGTTGTCATTTGCCCTGCAAATGCTGTTGATGCTAGTGTTATTCACCCTCTTTCTCCACAAGGCAGTTTTGCTGTTGATGCTAGTGTAATTCACCCTCTTTCTCTCACTCTCTCCTCTGTCCCTGCCGTTTCTGTGAGTTCTGTCAAGGTGCTAAAGACCTCCTTATACTCCTGACCGTTGAGAGTTTTCCTTAAGAAACTCCTCAGGCTTGGAGAGAGAGCTGTGGCTACCTTATGGTACAGGTGGACTTTGAATATTATCTCCACTGCCTAGGCTAACTTCCCTTTCAGCTAGGGGAGGAGGAGCATGATGATACATGCAACATCATTGCACTGTGCTTATGTTTGCTACTTGAATGACCACCAACCAAATGAAAATCAGAAATGTATTGTATTACCTCTTTTACTATCACACTGTCTCCATCCTGGATCGACAAACCCCTCAGTAGAGTAGCCTTGGTCGGGAGGACAAGGTAAGGTGTAGGTGTCTGATCAGTGGAGAGATGCCTGGTAGCCTAATCGAAAGGTTTTAGGAGTTGGATGATGTCTTCAAAAAGTTTGCAGTCTATGTTGTTGAGGTAACGGAGCTCGTTTCAGCAGGATGTCATGCAGCCTCCCAGATCTCAGAGCATCATTAACAGACTGGAGCATTGCTAGTCTCATATCTATCTGCTCCGTAAAACTGCCTCCGACACAGAGAGCAGCAAATGCAGCTGCCTGCAACAAATTGATGTGCATTACAGTAGGGGACAGTGACACACACATGGCTACTGTTGTATTTATTGATATATTTATCTTATTGTATAATGTTTCTTGTAAACATATTTTTTGTTGTTACTGTTGCACTCTGTTCTCATACTTTTCCCAATTTTATCATTAATTAGCAATATTAATTAATTAATTACATATGCCTTGTGGAAAAAGATGATCTGATTTGAGAGACAGATAGACACACTGAGGGCCCTATCTTGCACCCAGCGCAAATGACTTTATACACAAACACATTTATCATTCCTATTTTGCACCAGCACAGAGCGAGTCTTTCCCTCCACAGACGCACGTCGGTAAACTAGGAAATCAACTTGCGCCCCTGGGCGGGCCAGTGCAAGAAAGGAGGCTTGTTTCAGTGCAAACATTCTCTAGTGCTATTTTGCTGTCCCAGAAAACAATTTTGCCACTGACCAGAAAAAAAACTGGTCTAAAGTCAATGGTGCATTGCGCGTTGTTTATTATGCTATTATAAGGGCGCATGCTTGACCATAATGTATAGCGTGCACAACACGTATATACTTTGCTCATGTAATCTACACAGATGCAACAGTTATTTTTGCAAATCCTAAATTGTTACAATAAAAAATAATAACACATGAGATGACAGAAATCATTGTAGTGTGCATGAAGATGTAAAAAAAATAGGCATAAATCCAGCTCACCAATTTAGTAGGCTAATTGTAGTAATTAAGGATCAGACCTGTTTGCCGAATAGTGGGAAGACATATGTATAAAAGAACATCTGACAAATTGGTTTGTACGTCAGAGGATCAAGAAAAAATAAAATCGGAAGACTGTGAAATCACCTTTACCATAATGTAAGTACATTAAAAACCGTCTTCAAATTATCAGTTAAGTTGAGCTTGCTCATATTTTTTTTCTTTTGCACAGGGAGATAGAGTATGTCTTGGGACAAAGAATGAGACGCTGGAGGGAGAGGGTATACCGGCCCAGACAGACCTATCTCTCCCTCAGTGAGGAGGAATGCATACATAAGTTACGCCTGACCCGCCAGGCTGTGACAGACATCTGCCATCTCCTAACAGATGAGCTGGGGACTGATGCACCCTGTCCGGTTGCAGTAAAGGTTACAGCGGCATCCTATTTCTATGCATCTGGGTCATTCCAGCACCCCCTTAGCTTCATTGGGGGCATTTCACAATCCCTGAAAGATGAGTTTATCTATAGATCTACCTGATGAGTCACTCGTGATCGACTGAGTTTTACCGCAAATTAGTGAAAAAATCCACGAATCTAGAGCTGAGCTCCTAACGGCGCGGACACAAAGCCAGGACTGGAGCAAAAGCCTGTTCCTCTTTGCACTCTAAGCGTTCTGTTAGCACACCACTCTAATCCAATACGGGTTTTCCACTCTCACTGACAGGAAAAACTGCTCCATGTTCAGTCTATTTTAAAAGATAATCTTATGTTTTATTTTTTTATAGATCACAAACGTCTGAATTTATAATACTATATGTAATGCTCTGGAAAGTATTCTACATGTTTAATAAATGTTCCAGCTGCTTACAAAAGGAAACAGTATGGGAAAGTGCACCCAGGTAAAAATAAGAATTTGACAAATTCTACAAACAATCTTAGTTTGCCAACAGTTAATAATAATAAATATATACATAATAGAATTATATATGCAGCACGCGCACAACGGCAGAGAGGTGGTATTAAGGACTTTGCCAAACGTTGATTTTACGAATGGGAATATGAATATTATATGAAATATGCCATACAGATTTTTGAAGGCTGATAAAACATTGCTTGGTGGACATGATGACCCTAGAGGTGCCTAAAATTAACCTAAAATTCCCACATATTGATGGTAAGAAAGAGAACTAAAACGGTGCACGTCACTGAAGCTAGATGTGATAGAGTTGTTCTCAACGATTAAAAAATGGCCAGATCTTGAACTGTTTTCATCCCAGAGATTTGTCTTTTAAAGGCTGCACGGAATGCGATCAATTGTTGTGGAAGGGCTGGAGACAAGCCTTTGTTGTATTTTTCCACTAACCTCTGTGCCCCTTCGTAGATCACGTTCTTCTCCTCATTTGCAAGTATATGTGGCTGGACCACTCTGAACAAATCGGCAACTGATCGCAAAGCTGAAAATCGCTGACTCAGCTGTGAAATTACGATGACAAGGCAAGCATTAAAAACATTTACCTTGAAATAACGTTCAGCATCAACCAAATGCTCATCCTGACAGAATTAATCGAAATGCCGCTTTGTCCTTCTAATTCTTTCCTTTTCAAGGTTTGTTTCACTTCCCACTTCTCAGCCATGAATTGTGCGGTTGCTTTTGCCTCCTCAAATTTTCCCTGAACCTTGTCAACTCTGCGATGGCAGTGTCAAGTAATTCTGTAGCTTTAAGATGATCAGCATCCTTTGCCTGTAGCATTTTTTAAATGACATTGATCTGTTCCAAGACTTCACTTTGGAGAACTATGATAAAAACAAAGTTAAATCTTTCCATCAGCTTTATCAAAGCCATGGACTCGTTGCGCTCATCTGCCTTTTTACTGGTAAGTGAAATTTTAGTCAGTGCCTTCAACACATCAACATACACGTATCTGTTTGCAGACACGGCATCATTGCGTGATGCCCACCTGGTAGTGCACAGTTTTTTTCTGCGTGACATCTGGAGTGTTTTTTTTTCAGTTATCTCAGTCAAACATTCCACCTCTTTATACTGTACACAAAAAAACACGTAAAAGACTCGTTGATTTTCACAGCCATGGCAGAACCCTTGCTATCTCTCTCTATAGTTACAGTACATACCAATAGATTTGACTCATCTGATTCACATTAGATACATCTTGAGTCGTATCCAATGATCACTGAGAAAAACGGTGGGCCCTTAATTTCACTGATAATGCCTTCATGCTTGGAAATTTTATTTGACAGGGTCTGCCATGTTCTTATTCCTTGTGTCCATGCCATGTTGTAGCTTTGTGACTGCGGTCTGCAAATAACCAGCATGGTTTGCAATATGCAGCATCAAGCTTAGGTGAGTAACACAGCCAAGATCTCGGTATCTGAATACCAGCTTTTGTTGTGTTGGAGTAAAAACTAGAATAGAACCTGTCTCCTTGCAATGGATCTCAAGGAAATGGACCAGGTGGTTTGCATGAACCTTGCGACACAATAAAATGCTTTATTAGTGTGTCTGGATAGTTTCCTTTATCTGTTGGGTAACCCGGCGCTGACATAACAACCGCCGAATATCCAGCTTTTGGCTCGTCTGCGACTGCTTTTTCAATCCCGGACTCTTGACACCTCATCAAGCTTTCAGCAGCTGCATTGTTGTTCTCATCCAAAGACATGCAACTGCTAATATTAGCTGACAAAACTTCACTCTCACCTTCAAGTTCATTGTCATTTGGACTAGGTCGGCACAAAAAACAGTCTATTTTGGGTAGCTTTTGTGTCGCAACTAACTTCTTTTTTCTTTTTAGGGCCCCACTTTTATGTTTGTATTTTTCCATCCTTTAATGTTCACTTAGCTATCGGCTAGTAACGTCTCTTGCACTGTGTTTTCTTTTTTTAATTTGAGCGGCGATGCAGCGTCATATAAAAAATGACGGCTTTCTACGGCAGCCGCAGGGTGCAAAAAATAATAAACACATTACACACGCAAGAAATGACGGAGAAACAAGAAATTATTACACATGACATGTATACAAAAATACATTTATTGTGGCTACTTGAAAGAAGGAATTATATTTTTAATGGGCCACAAAATATCTTACATGTAAAAAAGATTACCATTTTAGAATATGGAGATATTATAGCATTTAAAAATTGTAAGGAAAATCTGGTGTATATGGTTTAGAATCTATAGATCACAGATTACTTCATGAGAGAAACAATTTATGTATAAAAATAGTACAGAGTGACATACCTCACAGAGCTCCTCCATGACCAGCAATTTTATTTTCTCATACTCCCCTTCTATGTGATGGGAAACTGCTTGCACATGGCAGTATGTCTTCCACCTGCACATTACTTCAATATTTGGCTCCAATGTCGAGCAGCTCCTGTGCTACGTTGGTAAAGCCTTTCCCCTCTACCACAGCAAGGGGTCTGAAATCTTGGCTGCACATGCAAGCAATTTTGTCGGTCAGACGAGACTTGACACCTGACAATTTTCGCTTGATGAATGAAGCAATGCTTGGCGGATTCTTTCCCGAATTTGCCTTGCAAGTGGGCCTCTTCAGACTGCTCGTCCCTGAATCACTTGACTAAGAGCATGTCTTACAAACAGCATTCATCGTGCTATCACCGTCACATTGTACTCTCATAAACGTCATTAATATTTAAAACTTTCCGTCCAGTTCTGTGAACTTAATAGAAACGTCATTACTTCTGACTTTGCGCTGTAAATAATTTTTTGCCACATCGACTTCTCCGCGGCTGTTAGCTCCCTCCATCACTGCGCCTTGAATTCCGGCGGTAAGCCGTGACAAAAAGCACTGATGGCTTCTGGGACGGCTGGGTCGTGTAGTTTATTAATTTTTTTTATTTTTATTTTTTTTATTGCGTTACATTTTAGGCGTATTAAAAGTAAACTACAAAATGGTGCATTTACTTTTTTCTGTTTTTGTCGTCTTTGCTATTGGTTGATTCACACTCCCGTTTGCTCCTGTTAACCATTTATCCTATACCATCCAAATCCCGTGATTAGCAAAGATGACTCCCATCCTGCAGGAATCCCACGGGAATCCCGTGACCCATGGGATTCCCGGAAAAATGTCAGCTAGTTTCTGGCATCAGGGTTTCTTCTTCGACAGAAGCCTTCCTGGCGACAATAACCATCCTCAGATCGGCCTGGCCTCTAAAAGACCTCGTCTGAGAGCGCCACGTCTCTGCCTAGTCTTGCTGGGGAGGAGCACAAGACACAATGCTCCTTTTCTGTTGTGCCCTGTGCGAGGAGCTACTTGACGGCTGGACACACTCATGCAGGGGCGTTCTCACAGCGTTTACATGCAGCTCGAAGCTCGAATATAGGGAACTTATATTTTAAAAAATTACAAAAATAAAGTTACACTTTCATAGGGCTGCCACAAAGTTTATAGCAAGAAAAAAAATCTAATCGAGGACAGCATGTAGTGCTATGCAATGTTTAATTAATATGAGTTCCCCTCATTAACTTCCCAGTGTGGATTAATTTAATGCAGATGTGATTTAATATGCTGAAGCTCCTTTAAATAGAGAGAAAACAAACTTAAACATATTTGTAAATCATGTTTAAATCATTTTTTTTCAAAAGTTCTATCCATTTCTTTGTTTTGAGGTAAATATGAGGTAAATATTCCGAGTGAGTGTACGCCTACATTTATTAGAACTGTTTCTTTATAATGGATTTTGTCCTGACCTAATGGTTTTCTGTTCCAGATGCAAGATGAGATGATTCAACAAACACTGGTGAAATAACAGTTGAGGAAAGTCTGCAAATTATATATTGAAAAAAAAATGCTGTAATTAACAGGAATGTCTTCCCATACTCCCAAAAGCAGGTGTTAATGCGAGTTGTGTCTAAATACTAAATGGATGTGACTTTAATGGATTCTCCCAGTTTGAATGTCATCAATATTCTCTCTTGCCTGAGGGATACATCTGTACTAAATGTCCTTGATGAAGATCCAGTAAGTAAACAACTGTCACTGAGTATACAATGTCCAATGACTTTTAACATCATACTATGAAATGATTTGAATTAGTTAATTAAATGTATGTTTATATATATATATATATATATATATATATATATATATATATATATATATATATATATATATATATATATATATATATATATATTAATTTATTCTTTTTTTTTAGTTTACATTTTTTTGTATATTTATAAGAATAGATGCACTGGTGGGTGAGGATGGAGACATTGTACTCAATGAGACAGGATGCCAGTGGAGTGATTTGATGATGGGGTGGTTTGTTCAGTATTTGCACACCCTCATCAGGATCCAAGCAGCACTGTTCTGGATGTACTGCAGCTTTTGGAGGCATTTCCCTGAATCCCGATCAGTCCACCCTGGAGGGGACAAAAGCACTGGCAATTTTTTCAACATCTGCACGACAGAGTTTGGAAGAAGGAGTTCTTGCACAGATGTTTGATTTAAGCCTCAAATGTCCGATAAGAGTCCATTCTTACACACAGGTTGGTGGCTGATGTTGAAAGTGGAATATCCTGGCTAGAGAAGGTAATGCTGACAAATGTGGTATGGTATGGGGTGGTATGGGGTGGTATGGGGTGTCGACTGGTATGGGGTGTCGACTAGGATGGCTTCCGTTTTAGAGCTGTTTAGCTGCAGGAAGTTTTGCTTCATCAACACCTTTATCTCCTTGATGATGGCAGAGCAGCAGAGGGTGTTGAGTTGGTCCTGAGGTAGAGTTGAGTGTTGGGCTGGGGGCGTGTAGAGGATTAACAGGGTAGGGCCAAGCACTGAGACTTGAGGGACACCACAGGTGACTTTGTATCTCAAGGATTTAGCCTCTCCCAAGGCGACATGCTCAGTTCTCCTGGTGAGGTAGGATGAAAACCAGTTTTAGACAGAGTCAGAGAGACCGATGGTGTAGTGTAGACGATGAAGGAGGATGTTTGGGTCCACAGTGTCGAACACTGCAGTCAAGTCAAGGAGGATGAGAAGAGATTGGAAGCCAGTGCCTGCCATCATCCGCAGTTTATTTGTGACCCTGACCAGAGCTGTTTCTGTGCTGTGGCCAGGGTGGAAACAAGACTGGAATTGCCCAAACAGGTTATTTTGTTTTTAATGAACCTGAATATGTACAGCAACTACTTTTCCCTGCACCTTGTAAAGGAATGTAAGGTTGGAGATGTGCCTGTAGATATCATGGATTCCCTTTCAAGGGAACTTCGAGCTTAGTTGTCAAACACGATGGGAACGCTCTGCATGATTGCGTCGTGAAGCGTCTTTCCAATCAGTCCAATGAGAGAGTAGGACGTCAGGTGACGTCATTGACCAGGAAACTATAAAGCACCCTTGAGATCAGACCGCGACAGCTTCTGTAGCCTTCAGCAAGCGATCTCTGTACTCTGTCCTTGTCTATTTATTGTTGTTTGTCAAAGCCCAATATATATCACTATCTATATTTATGGCAAGATTATAGACGGTGTGTGGTTCCCTGCCCTCGTTACATCACGGGTGGGGACACACATCAGCCATTTGTTGCAATGTTTGAGAGTGGAGCATGCCAGCAGTCAGTTCTCGAGGGAGCTGACTGTGGGCATTGCGAGAAGCGGTTCGCGAGGACGCTCCGCTCCCGCCGGGCATTCTCCGAGGAGGACGGTTCGGCTCGCGTTCCCCGCACGGGTCTCTCTGTTGCCAAGGCACGGAGACGACTCGCATTTCGGGGTTCGCAAATGGATCTGACAGCGGGGGTTGGGACGGGCTCAGCTCTATCTCAGCTTTCACATGCCAGATCTAGTGTGACTGCGATTTCCAGTTCCGAGGAATTGATATCGTTAGTGTTTTGTTTAAAAAGAAAAGAGTACAAAACAAATAAAAATGTTAAGAGAAAGGCAGATGTTTGAGTTTTAAATGAATAAATAAATAAGTCAGCTCATATCTCTGCTGAATAAAGAGGAACTTTTAAAAGGAGGTTTTATTTGTGCTTTTGCCAGTTAAAAAAAATTACTGGCTAGCTGAACATTATGAGATTGAAAATAAAGAAGAGTTTTTAGATTAAATTTATCTTAAAACAAGAAAACTCTGTATCTCAGCCTCCTCGTTGGGGTTTGTATTTTATGTGTTTAATTCCCAGATGTCTAGTAATGTTTGGGTATTAAGTATTATGGTATTTCAGTGCCTCGGGTTAAAGAGACGCTTGCAAGCTTTCTCTCCCGAGTCGGTGTCATCGTTATTAATCCCGACGTTACCCACCAGCCATCTTAAATAATGAATACATTTTTATTAGGCAGCCCTGGTGGGTATGGAATGAGTGTGAGGAGCGACTCTCTGTGGAGGGTCGCAGCGCTGCCAGTTCGGTTGTTCCTGTTGGTGGCCACAGTATTATATATATATATATATATATATATATATATATATATATTCAGGGCTGTCAGTTTAACGCGTTATTAACGGCGTTAACGCAAACTCATTTTAACGGCGTAAATTTTTTTATCGCGCGATTAACGGTCTTTTTGTCACATGCTTTTGCAACAGGACGCGGCATGCGTCCTGATCCATTTCGCCGTCTTGCACTCGTCATCCAGTCAAAGCAGAAACGTGTGTTTGTGGCATGCCTGTTGTTTTGTTTTCGATCTAGCTAGATCCGCTTGCTCTTTGGTCGAAGAAGCAACAAAACGTCCTCGCGCGGCGCAAGCCATTGAAATGAATGGGTTTCAGAGCGCAGCGCGAGGATGTTTTGTGCCGCACACATCGTTTGGGCTTGCGAGCCGGCCAAATAGTAACGTTACGTTTTGAGTGGATGACGAGCGCGAGACACCGAAATGGATGCCCTGAAGATTCTGAATTGGAAAGTTTACTTTTAAAAAGTTGCCAAACTGTCCCATTGACAAGACCAAGTGATCTGTGTGTTTTGTCGTTGTGAACTGAGCTATCATCATCGCAGCACGTCCTGTCTGAAACACCACTTGATGATGGCCAAGCACACACAGCTGATGCGAATTCTCCGCCCCCTCGTCAATATTGGGACCTGTCAGTATTTTTTTCACCCTTTTATTGGTAGACAGTGTTACATTGTGTGAGGGATTATTTATATATTGTGAAATTTAACACTATTCCAATGTTATTTTCAATAATAATAATAAAAAAAAACATTTGCACTAAACAAGCCAATCCACTTTTCCATGTTGATAAGAGCATTAAAATGAGAAAAAATAATGTAACAAAAAGAAATCAAAAGAAATCAAAAGATATATAGAATAGATAAAAATGTGCGATTAATCACGAGTTAACTATGACATTAATGCGATTAATCGCGATTAAATATTTTAATCGTTTGACAGCACTATATATATATATATATATATATATATATATATATATATATATATATATATATATATATATATATATATGTTTTTCCGATATAAAGATAATGGGAAAATAAATATATAAATATGTCTGTTCTTCTGGACGCTCCACTTTCAAGAAAACTATGAAATAATCCATTCATCGGTGTTCCAGAGGTTTCTTCCTCACCAATGTTCCTGAGACTGCTGGACGAGAGCAGTCTCGGCCTTTTAAGCTCCCCGCAGCACAAGGTGCAAAACAGAACAGTCTAGCCAGTTAGAGATATGCAAGATCTGAGGACTGTTTTATCTCTAAAAAGCTTGGACAAAGGAGAAGCCCTGACGCCGAGGCAGCCGGGCTTCTAAGGGTGGTCCCCTCTGGGGTAGCGACGGTTTTGAGAAATCGTTTCTCCTCAGCGCCCTTTGGGGTGCGACTCTCTGAGGAGGGTCACAGCACTGCCAGTTCGGTTTCCCTGTCGGTTCACCGTTTCAGGGCACCAAGGTCTCAGTGTCCCCAAACGAGCCTTAAAAAACGGCAGTCCGTTCGGTTTCTCTGCCGGTTCGCCGTTTCAGCGCGCCGAGGTGCCTGCTTTTTCGTCCTCCGATCCGGTCCTGAGGGCTCCTCCAGGGCAGGGACGATTTTGAGAAATCGTTTCTCCTCGGCGATTTCTGGGGTGTGACTCTCTGAGGAAGGTCGCAGCACTGCCAGTTCGGTTGTTCCCTGCCGGTTCGCCGTTCAGGGCACCGAGGTGTCAGTGTCCCCATACGATCCTCCGAGGAGGGTCGTAGAGCGGTCAGTTCGGTTGTTCCCTGTCGGTTCGCCGCTTCAGGGCACCGAAATGATTGTTGAAGCAAATCCAGAGGCCAGTCTTGAGAGACTGGTTCCCCTAGTAGAATTTCTGGCAGCGTGGAAACTACTGCCACACATTTCTCAGTGGGTCCTGCACACTATAGAAAAGGGTTTCAGAATTCAGTTTGGTTCTCGTCCACCCAGATTTCTAGGGGTCCTCCTCGTAGTGGTGAACCCGAGCAGGCTTTGGTTATGGAGCAGGAAGTATTGACACTTCTGTAAAAGGAGCTGTAGAAGGGATTCCTCCTCCCAGCAGACACCATTACTTCATTGTGAAAGAGGATGAGGTGTTGCGTCCTACTCTAGACCTGTGTCAATTAAACAGCGGGTTTCAGAATATTAAGTTCAATATACTTACGCTAAATATGATTGAGTCACAGATTCAGTCCGAGGACTGGTTTCTCTCAATAACTTAAGGGATGTTTACTTATCTTTCCATCCTCATCTCAGGAGGTTCCTGAGGTTTGCTTTCGGGGGCGAAGCATACCAATATCAGGTTCTCCCATTCAGCCAAGGTTTCTCACCCCACACCTTTGTTTTCAATATGCGTGGATGCAGCTCTGGCTCCTCTGGACTCCAGGGCATTTGCGTTTTATACTATCAATGATTGATTGATCCTAGCTCAATCTGAGCAT
The DNA here is from genome assembly GCA_030378365.1 of Hybognathus amarus. Lineage (NCBI taxonomy): Eukaryota > Metazoa > Chordata > Actinopteri > Cypriniformes > Leuciscidae > Hybognathus > Hybognathus amarus. The sequence goes on from JAQIUQ010000204.1 coordinate 403,379, forward strand.
GTGGCAGTTCGGCATTGAGATGTCGTTCTCATTTAAAGATGTTGGGGGTTGTTGCTCAACGCCAAGAAGAGTGTGCTCTGAGGACCACTTTTCTAGGTGTAGCCTTTTACAGCAGTAAATGGGGTAAATATCATGGCTGCGTCCAATGTAATTACTTTTGGCCTTCTGTACATGAGACCCATGCAGTGATGGCTCAGGACCAAGGGGTTTTCTCTGAGGAGAAAAAATGTTTTTTGCATGATCAAGGTCACGCAGCTTTGCCTTCGTGCTTCGGTCTTGTGGTTCCTCGCCCAGGCCCACTGTTGGGGCTTCTTGTCGACGCATAATGTTATTGACGGATGCTTCCCTCACAAGTCGGGGGTATATCTAGGCCAGTTACTCACTGTCAAGCATTTTTTTAGACTGGTGGCTCTCATGGCAGCTGTGTCTCAACGTAGTTACTTTTGGCCTTTTGTACATGAGACCCATGCAGTGATGGCTCAGGACCAAGGGGTTTTCTCTGAGGAGAAAAATGTTTCGCATGATCAAGGTCACGCGGCTTTGCCTTCGTGCTTCGGTCATGTCGAAGAACCTTGGTCCCTCACCCAAGCCCAGTTTTGGGGGCTTCTTGTTGACGCATAATGCTATCGACCGATGCTTCCCTCACAAGTTGGGGTGATCATGAGTGGTCGCTCGGCGAATGGTACTTGGCAGGACCATCTACCTTTAGCACATAATTGGCTAAAAGTGATGGCGGTATTCTCAAAAATCTCAATACTTCCTGCCAGACCCAAGAGATCACTATGTGTTTGTCCTTACGGATATAACACTGATAGTCTCGTATATCGGAGCAGATATCCTGTTGAGGTAGGGGCTGAGGCCCAGGGAATGGAGACTCACCCCGAGGTGGATGAGCTTCTTAGGGAGAACTTTGGTCAAACTAAAGTCAGTCTACATTTCACATCGTTGGTACAACGCAGTGCTCTATTTGGTTCTCCCTCACACATCCAGCTCTGCTTGGACTGGATGTGATGTCTTAGGTGTGGTTAACACTACACCGGTACACATTTCCTGATATCTTTGCTCCCGGGAGTTCTCATTCATTTGGAGTTTGGATACTGTGGCTTGGCCTCTGAGGAGGCCGACTCATAGAATCCTGTCTCTCGACTGAGGTCGTTGAGACCATTCTCCAATCCAGAGCTCCTTCCACGAGAGTAACTATATGCATTAAATGCAAATTATTCTCCATCTGGTGTGGTGAACGCCACCAAGATCCTGTTAACTGCCCTGTTGGTAAAGTTCTTGATTTCTTGCAAGACCCGTTTCTCTGCTGGATTATCTCCTTCTACCTTAAAGGTTTACGTGGCGGCTATATCGGCCTACCACACCCCTCTGGGGGTGCTTCTATCGGGAGAGATCCTCTAATTACTAGTTTTTCTCGGTGGTACATGAGGTTGAGACCTGCACTGCACTCAGAGCACCGGCTTGGGATTTGGCCATTGTACTTGAGAGTCTGGCTTTGGCTCCCTTTGAGCCCATTGAAGAGGTTTCAGGAAAATTCCTCACTTTGAAACATTTCTCCTTGCTGTTTCATTTATCAGAGATTAGGAGATTTGCATGCCCTGTCGGTTGCTCCTTTATGCCTGGAATCTGCACCGGGTATGGTGAAAGCATTTCTATACCCTAGACCGGGTTATACTCCTTAGGTCCCATTTAATGTTGGGGGCCTTATAGTGCTGCAGGCCTTTTATCCTCCACCTTTTAATACCCCAGATCAGGAACCGACTGAACCTGTTATGTCCAGTTCGGGCATTAGATGCCTACGTTCACAGAGCTGCCCTGTGGCGTAAGTCTGAACAATTATTTGTCTGCTTTGGGTCACTCAAGAAAGAGTCCCCTGCATCTAAACAGGTTATGAGCAAATGGATAGTCGAGGCTATATCATTGGCTTATGAAGCGGCTGAACAGCTTTCACATATGGCTGTTCTGGCCCATTCTACTAGAAGTATGGCGGCCTCTACGGCTTTTATTCCGAGTGTTTCCCTTCTTGATATTTGTAATGCGGCAGGATGTCCTCTGCATACATTTGTCAGATTTTATGACCTTGGCCTCTCCACTCCTGAGGCTAGGTTGCTTGCTTCTTAGTGTGCCCAAGGACTTCACACAGAACGGGCATTTCTCAGCATGGCGTAGTGGGTATGGGGTTCCCATCGCATTTGACAACGCAGCTCGAAGTTTGATTGGAAGAATGGGACGCTACATTGGAAGGATGGGACGCTGCGGAAGCCACATACAACCCGGAGGGAGGTACTCACTGGACAGTGACAGCAGAGGAGGCTCTGCCGAGGGAAGACACAGGCTCACCGTAGGGAGCTGTATTGTAGAAGAGAACATATACGGGGTCACCACAGGGACCGCAACATATGGACCCAGCCTAACACAAGTTCTACACTTGCTTACGAGTGGTAAAGTTGCCTAACACCAGATGTTCCATACGTCCGATGTCGGAGGGATGTGAGGAACTCAACAGAGTTCGATTTAAGGGAACTCAACTGGAGTAGAAGGCGCACGTACATATCCAGGGTCTCAGCTTGTTAGAGTAGCCAGCGTGAACTACAGGCACAATTCGTTAACCGAAAGCGAGCAAGTTCCTACCCTCTAGAAGAGACCATGTGAACAGGAGAACTGTATACACGGATTTTTTAACTCACTGCCTGCAGTGGCTAAGGGGTAGTCTCTGCAGTGCAGTTGCACCAGAGATAAGGTCCCAAGAGGATAAAGAGGGTTACAAGGTTACATTTTCATTAGCTCCCTCAGGAACCTGACAATCAGGACGTGCTTTCCATGCGTCTGCATCACAATGTGCACCAAGACAGCATCAACATCTTTTTGAAGGTGGAGGAACAGCCTACTCCACCCAACTTGCAGAAAAGAGAGTAGAGAGCTTAGAGTAGGCTAATGAAATGATTGAAAGCTTTCAGGATCACTCAACGAATAGGTTCCACTTCCAGTGTAGGACCGGCCCGGGATATCAAGGGGTCAGAACGTAAGTGCCATCATTCCCCGAACCCTGAAAATGTGTTCAGTGGAAGCCAGGAAGTCTGCCGAAGGGAGCAAGGTCTGGTTGGGCCAAAAAGGGGCAACTAACAATACCTGCTCCACTCCTGACCTGGCACAGAAGGTTCAAATGTCAGGAGGAGGTGACAAGGAGGAGGTGACGGGCGAGTTGTGAGATGCGAGGGGGTGGGGAGAATCCCCCAAAAGGCAGTGGCCACCAGACACAGGTACACCTGTGTCATGACAGAACGCTACAATGGAGGGACACCTCGCAGCTCTTCACTGTTCCTCCATAAAGGGTAGTGAGGGGAAAAGCTATTCAGGCAGTTTCTGGCGAAGAAAGGTGCCGATCACCACCTGATAAGCTCTCCATGCATTTCGGAAAAGAAAAGCACTGGGGCGGTGAGCTGAGAACCAGCGTGGACCGCCCAGAGATACCAATCCTCCCACCAAGCCAAAACAGGACACGTGGAGTTTCCACTCGAGCCGGGCAGCCTTGTGGCCCGTTTCAGCATAGCTGACATTTCTGGATCTGGCTTGGGCAATGTTACACTCCCAGAGGGAGATAACACAGCCAAGTCGTAAACTCCAGAGACAAGCTCACCCTCCGATGCTGCTATCGACATCTTATCTGCAGAGGGAACCCCCAATGAAACTGCTGATCAGTCCATTACAGAGGGACCAGCATGCTCAACAGGAATTCTATCAGCTGTGGTGTGAGAAGCCCACAGGGAATAGTTACCAGCCGAGAAATCCATCACTATCCTCCGATCACCCATCCCACACGGCACCCGGGGGTGGTAATAGGGACTTGCACTTCGTGGACGAAGGCGAATCTCGATCTCAACACCGCGACAGTCATATTCCCGCAATGTGATCCTGAACCATCCACAAAAGCTGCCTCAGCTTGCTGAACATATAAACATATATACACATTTATATACATATAACTATATATAGCCCAAACACGTGATGCAACAATTGTGACCCTCAGAGAGGAAAAGGGAACAACCGCATCCAGAAACACACAGGTGGAATGACATCTTGAAAAAGACGCAAACGCACCCGTGTTGCTCTTTCAGGAAACAGGACCCATCACCAGTGCCGGAGCATTACATTACATTTACATTTAAATTTATTCATTTAGCTGACGCTTTTATCCAAAGTGACTTACAATTGCTATATATGTCAGAGGTCGCACGCCTCTGGAGCGTCTTGCTCATGTCTCGTAGTGGATTCAAACCCGGGTATCTCACACTAAAGTCATGTGTCTTATCCACACAGGGGAATGACTGCGGCAACACTGAACAGTGAACTGAAACAGTGAAGCATTAACTTTTCTGCCCTCTAACCATTCGTTAACACATGCAAACCCATAGAAATTTGTTGCTGTTGAAACAGCAGTTGAGAGCTCAAAGCTCGTGATCAACGCTGCACTCGTGCTGTAGAACACCAGCTCTGGGAGAATTTTCCTGACGAACACCGACACACTCGCTCGTTGTAAACAACAGCACTCTTCAGAGACATCACTTCGATCGGCTCCGAAGCGAAAGGCAACAATTGCGTGCATCCACTTCCTTATTTATACTCGTGCCACGGGCACGAATCACGCATGCCAATTCCATTTGGCTTGTTCAACAGAACAGAACATTGACTCTCTGACGCGATCCCCGTTAAGTCGATGGTCGAACTACGTTCTATGTTACCGACTGAAAGGGCGACACAGCAAAACAGGAATAGACCAAAACCAAACTAAAACACACAACTAACAGAACGTCCTGGTTGCCGTATGCAACTCACTGTTCCCTGAAGGAGGGAAAGGAGGACATAGTCGATGGTCGACTGAAATGGGATCACTTCAGGTGAGCCTATTCCTATTGTCTTTGAGTATTGTTAAATGAGCCAGTGCACATTGATGTGCGAGATATGCATCTCACACTCTGCCCCGTGGCGCGGGTATAAACATGGAAGTAGATGCACACACCATTTGCTTTTTGCTGAGGAGCCGAGCACACTCTGAGTCATCGGTGGTCCAGCGGTAGTGGCAAGGGGACTACGTCCTCCGTTCCTCCCTTCAATGAACGGTGGGTTGCATACGCAACCAGGATGTTCCCTTTCAGTCGATAACGTCGGACATAGTCAACGGTCGACTGAAACTGGATCCACTTTTTGAAAACGCCAACTAACTAACTAACTAACTAACTAACTAACTAACTAACTAACTAACTAACTAACTAACTAACTAACTAACTAACTAACTAACTAACTAACTAACTCTACCACCTTCCAGGGCCTTGACAAAAGCCACCTAATCCTCCTGACATGAGCGGAAGAGGATAGGGCTTAGGCCAGGAAGTCACTGCTGTTCCACAAGACCCACTCAGTAAGACGTAGAACAATGGGAAAGCGTACCCTGTACATTGGAAGGAAGTGACGCTGCGGAAGCTACATCCAACCCGGAGGGAGGTAACATGGAGAATACACGTGTGAACTGGGCGGGAGACCGGGCAGTCTGACATATGCAATGTCACTGGGGTGGCTCAAGAAGGGGGAGACAACACCAATACAGTGATGGCAGAGGAACTGCCAAGGGAAAGACGAGAGCTCGCTGAAGGGAGCTGTACCATGGAAATACACATATGGGATCACTGTAGCGATCGCAACATATGGGCCCGAGCCTAACACAGGTTCCACACTGCTTACAAGAGGTAGGCCTAACACCAGACGCTATGCTTAATGTCGAAGGGGTGCGGAGGAACTCGAAAGGGTTCAGGCAAGGGGAACACAACTGGAGTAAGAATGGCGCATACATCTGGTCCAAAGGAGGGGAATGGAGCAGCAAGCCAACACAAAACCAGGGCTCATGGTGTTACTAGCTTCAATGAGATGAGAGCACACGGGTAGCAACTGGATCTACACGTAGGCTACAAAATCTAGCAAACGTATTAGGTGTTGCCCAGCCCACAGCTCTACATAAATCCAGTCAGCGAGGCACCCTGTGCCAACGCCCAGGAGGTGGCAACACCCCTTGTAGAGTGAGCGCGCAGTCCGGGGGGACAGGGTTCACCTTGGGACTCATACACCAAGATAATGGCATCCACTATCCAGTGGGCCAACCTCTGCTTGGAGACAGCCTTTCCCTTCTGCCAGCCTCCGTAACAGACGAAGAGCTGCTCTGAGGTCCTAAAGCTCTGCGTTCTGTCCATATATAGGTGCAGAGCGCAGACGGAACTGAGAAAAGCCAGGGCTGGGTATGCCTTTCTCGGGGGCAGCGCTTGCAGGATCACCACCTGACACCACCAAAGCAAGCAGGAGAACTGTCTTTTGGGACAGAATGTTTAACTCTGCTACTTGCAAAGGCTCAAAGGGAAGTCTCTACAGTGCAGTTAGCACCAGAGATAAATCCCAAGAGGGTATGAGAGGGGACGAGGCGGATTCGATCTCCATACTCGCCTCAGGAACCTGATGATCAAATCGTGCCTTCTCAGGGACTTTCAATCCACTGTATTGTGATGTGCGGCAATAGCGGCAACATACACTTTGAGGGTAGAAGGGGACAGCCGATGCTCCAACCCCTCTTGCAGGAAAGAAAGCATGGAACTGACAAACATCTCCGGGCGTCTTCTCTGTGAGAAGAACACCATTCACTGAACAGGTTCCACTTTAGGGTGTGAGCAAGCCTCGCAGAGGGTGCTCTCGCCGAAGTGATAGTATCTACGACTGACTGTGGTAGATTACCTAGAACCTCTGCATCCCATCCAGGGACCAGACATGAAGTTTCCAACAGTCTGGACGCAGGTGGATATCAGAGGAATAGGCCAGGGAGGGGCTGTTGAGAGGAGAAATAGTTCGGGAAACCAGGTCCGGTTGGTCCAATAAGGGTCAACTAGCAAGACCTGCTCCTTTTCCTCCCTGACTTTGCACAGAAGCTGCGCAATAAGGCTCACTGGGGGAAACACATACTTGTGCAGGCCCGGGGCCAGCTGTGGGCCAGTGTGTCTGTGTTGATGGTCTCCTCGGTACAGGAATAAAACAACTGGCAATGGGACGAGTCCAGGGAGGCAAACAGATGTATCTGTGCGGCTCCGATGTCGTCCCATATCAGCTGGACCACCTGGGGATGGAGTCGCTATTCCCCTGAGGCCACAATCTGTCCTGAGAGCTCATCGGCGGCACGATTGAGCAGGCCAGGGATGTAAACAGCACGAAGTGACCTCAGATGCTTCTGGCTCCATAGGAGGAGGTGGCGGGTGAGTTGTGACATGCGACGGTAGCGTAGACCACCTTGATGGTTGATGTACACAATGGTCACAGTGTTGTCCGTGCGGACCAGTACGTACTTGCCGAGCAGCATCGTCTTAAGGCGTCTCAAAGCAAGGAATACTGCTAACAACTCGAGGCAGTTGATGTGCCAATGCAGGTAGGAACCGTCCAGGTGCCAGCTACTGCATGCCCTTTGTACATGGCCCCCCTGCCGGTTTTGGAAGCATCTGTGGAGATCACAGCGTGCCTGGACACTTGTTCTAGGGCATTCCAGCCTGGAGAAACAAAGGGTCCGACCACAGACTGAAGGTTTTGGCAGCCAGGGTGATTTTTTTAAACAGTGCGTGCCGCTCTGCCACGCCCACCTTGGAACTCGGTTGTGAAGCCAGTGCTGGAGTGGTGTCATATGAAGCCAGCCGAGCGGCGTAACTGCAGCTGCGGCTGCCATATGCCCCATGAGCCTCTGACATTTTTTTTCAGTGGAACCACTGTACTGCTCACATCTATTGCGATCTCAAAACTCCGGCCAGTTGATAATACCTAGAATATCAAAATCGACTGCTGGTGGTAGATCCTTTCCTAATTAGCACCAAAACTCTGGAACAATCTTCCTAACATTGTTCGGGAAGCAGACACAATCTGTCAGTTCAAATCTAGACTAAAAACACATCTCTTTGGCCTAGCCTACACAAAACACACTATAGACTTCCTAAATGAAAAATTAGGCTGCATAGTTTAGATCCGCCGGAACCGGGAACACGTCCCGTAAATCCTGATGTACATGGTACATCACAAGAAGGATGGCGTCTATGCTAATATTAGTTTCTCTGTTTATCCCGAGGGACCCTCTATGGCGGACCTGTGCCTGGACCCATCCCGACTCATCCAGTGACGGCCTCATCGATATGACAGCCATCGGCACAGATCCTCAACATCTCGTCTCCAAACCGGCGTGATTTCTTCGATTTCCAAACAGATGGAAATAGACAAATTCTCTTAATGTTTCGATCCATTTTGTTTTGTAATCACTGTTACTTCGTTGGCCAGAGGAGAACTGGCCCCCGACTGAGCCTGGGTTCTCCCAAGGTTTTTTTCTCCATTCAATCACCTGTTAGAGTTTTGGTTCCTTGCCACTGTTGCCTTGGCTTTTGGCTTGCTTAGTTGGGGACATTTAATATTCAGAAATATTATTGATCTGTGTTATATTATTTTCATGTTATTACTGTGAAGCTGCTGATAAAAAGCACTATATAAAAAAATGTGACTTGACTTTGACTCTTGATGACATTCAAGCAGTTCAGCACCGACCAGGCTCGAATCCTCTGAGAGGTGCGCCGTGTGTTGACCCGAGTCTAGCTCCAAACCGAGAAAAGAGATCCTCTGCACGGGGCGAGTTTGCTCTTTTCCCAGTTGACCTGAAGACCCAACTGGCTGATGTGCTGAATCAGCAAATCTCTGTGTTTGCACAATTGATCTTGAGAGTGAGCTATTATCAGCCAGTCGTCAAAACAGTTGAGGATGCAAATGCCACGCTCTCTCATGGGAGCAATGGCTGCCTCCATGACCTTCGTAAAGATATGGGGAGACAGGGCCAGCCCGAAGGCTGGGACCTTGAACTGATATGCCTGACCCTCGAACGCCAAGCGCAGAAATGGTCTGTCACGGCAGGATGGAGACTTGAAAGTAAGCGTCCTTCAGGTCGATCGCTGCAAACCAATCTTGGGGACGGATGCATTGGAAAATGTGCTTCTGCGTGAGGTTGTGAAGGGCCCGATTCAGGATACGCAGGTCCAAGATTGGTCTTAACCCACCACATCTCTGCACGCATGACAGGAGCAGATGCGTTCGACACCGAAGTGTGGTGGATGCCACTGTACTTGGGCGGGCGCCAGCGGAATTGAATTGTAGCCGAGGCTGATGGTACTGAGGAACCAGCTGGACAGTTTGGGAAGCGCTTTCTGAGTCATCATCTCCAGAACTCAGCTCTCCCTCCGATGCTGCAATCGGCGTCCTGCCCTCTAGGGGAACAGGGCTCTAGACTCCCAATGGTGGGGTGTGGTAATGTAGACTCGCTCTTTGCGGACGAAGGTGAGTCTTGCCCTCAACACAGCTACATGAAAACATGAACTGTCCACAAAAGGTGCCTCAGCGTGCTGTATCCCCAAACACGTGATACAACATTTGTGACCGTCAAGAGAGACAGGGAAAGACCACATCCAGAAACGCATGGGCTGAATGACATCATGAGAAAGAAGCACACCGGGGATGGAAATAAACTTTTTTTGTCCACCGGCCACTGTGGCTTGTGGATTTCAAAATCTACCAGCCACTCAATATTTTTACCAGCCACTTTCTTGTTTTTAACCGACAATGCGTAACTGCATGTGAAAATTAATACTACAAGATCTACAATACTATAACCAGTTTATTTAATCTCAAGTCTCAATGAAATACTGACATTTTCTCTGTCTCTCGTATACACACACAAACCATGAACTTATATACATTTCTTTAAAGTAGGGCAGATTAAACAAAAAACTGAACAGATGCTAAACCGCACTCTAAGCTGGAGGTTGCTCTCTCTGCGAGAGTAAGTTACTGTAAAACTTCAAATAATAGCCAAGTACCAAATAGATGCCTGACTCTTTTACATGCCTTGGTGTGGCGACCAGGCCAGCTGACAATCTTGTCTGGGCCCTGGACAAGATAATCTTATGGGACCCCCCATGCCCAGATCTCTCATTTTCCCTTGCTCTTCCTCTCATGTTCCCATGTTTCCATGTTCCAGGTCCCACTTCCATGTTTTTTTTTATTTTTATAATACACCATCTACTTTTACCCACACTGAATAAACAGGTTTAAATAGGAAAATGTCATTTTCTGCAGTTCTTGTTAAAACACACTAGATATGAAAAATCTGTACATTTTGGGCACGTTTTGTGTGAAATCATATTTATTTTTGTGTCCATCAAAGTGTGTTTTCACTTTTAAGCATGAACAGTGATCTGGCCCATTATCTGTTCACCGATGTCGACAGTGACGCATTTCAGTGAGGCGGCTTTTTATTTCTCATCTCCATAAATATTTCTAGTAATAAAGCTAGGGGCTAGGAATCAATGAATTCTTTTTCTAATACTTCCTCGTCATCGTGGAGAGCGCAGTTCTCACTGCTTTCTCCTTTCCACAAGCGCGTGCTCTCCCGTGGCGTCTGTCGCGCCGCGTCGCTTTCATGAGTGGATGCGGGATAGCGGCGCGGGTAGATGTTCACGCGGCTAGCTCTTTACCAGACAAGAGAGCTAACTTACTCCGCCCCTTAAAACACCACGCACTCGCGGCTGGCTCTCCCTTTGGACGGCAAACCGCCTCTCGTGTTCCCAACGTATTCTCCCTCATCGAACCTCGATGGAAGAAACGCACGGGTGTTGAAGGTGTGCCTCCTCTAAATGTGTCCACCGTTTGGGTGAAACAGTATGCTATTTTTTTTTACATTTATTTTTATTTTATTGCATTTGGCTGGTGGCGGGTGCTAATTTCCATCCCTGACGCAAACGCACCCGTGTTGCTCTTTCAGGAAGTGAAAAAGCTCTCACCAGTGACACAGGGGAATGACCGGGCAACACTGACACAGGAATGGTGCACCTTGTGTCAGTGAAGCACAAATTTTTCGCCCTCAACTGGCCGTCAAAACACATACACAACACAGAAATTTCTTGCCGTCAGAACAGCCGTTGAGAGCTGAAAGCTCTTGCGCTGTAAACACCGACACCAGGAGAGACTTCCCAAGGAAGTGCCGACACACTTGCTCGTACAACAACACTCTTCAGAAGACCAAAACATGAGCTCGGCTCCACAGAAAAAAGCAAATGGTGCATGAATCTACTTCCATGTTTATGCTCGCGCGCGGAGTGTGAGATGCATATCTCGCATGCCAATGTGCATTGGCATGTTCAGTAATACTTGAAGATTATAGGCTCACCTGAAGTGATCCCATTTCAGTCGACCGTCGAACTACGTTGACGTTCTGGACTGAAAGGGAACTAAACAAGACACACGAGACAATAGGATTGACAATCAATCAATATTTAAGCATATTTTACTGACACTTTGTTTTTTAAATGAACAAATGTAGGTATGTATGTTTATGTGTAAAGTGCCCAAGAGTTATTTAATATTTATTAATATTTAAATATTTATTTTCTTTTTTATTGCTTGCATAGGCATACATTGACAAAATAAAAATGCTTTTGATTCGCCAATTATTTGATGAAAGTGATAGCGATCAGTTATCAGCACATATCTACAGAACTAAAAGGAAGGGAAGAGTAACAAAGCCTCTTTTTTCCGGCCGCCACTTTTGGCTTTCTGTGTGCTAATACTCAGAGGACTCACTCAAATGACTGAAGGGCTGTGTAGCAGCCACTTGCGGTCAGCTTTATTTATTTAATTAATAATTTGAAGCCTCACCACCAACACTTTGGATGGACCCTAATTGATGTGAATTGACGCTGCTTGCCATAGATAATGGCTTCTTGGGTGACTCTCTCAACCCACAGTTCATTCAGTGTCGCCACACAGCAACTTAACTGCCCTTAAAATGTCGGCCCGCAACATGGGAGCTGTTGGGCAGACAGGATTATCAGTCTTTGTTATCGTGGAGTGTCTATTATGCACAGGCCTATTCACAATGGACCTTAAAGAGTGTGTCAGAGCAAGCCACATAGCAAAGTAGCCCACTGACAAACACACTAACATAACCAGCTCTTGGCCACAATGCACAGCACCCCAGTTCAGGTAAGAAAGCGGATATGCATCATTATTTTGGTACATGATTCAGAAAGGTAGTTGATCCTGTTGCATTTTTGAAGGTCAGAACCCTGATTTGTTGCTTCAATGTTGGGGAGCAAGTAACTAAAATTAATAACACTACTAACTACTTTTTGCAGTTGCATGACCCTAGCTGAGATGTTTTTTAAAACATTGTAGCTTTTATAGAAACAAGCTGCTTTTTCCAAAAAAATAAGGATGCTTTCATGTCTTGCATGTCACATTGCATTGTGCACACAGCAGTTTATAGCTTTACATCTGAAGTTAAAAATGGGTCTCCTAAAATGTCTTTCTTAAGTAGCATGGGGAAGTTCATTTTAAAGTAACTAATAACATTAAGATAGTATTAAAAAATGGTATTTCAAAATCTTTTGTGAAGCAAAACAGTTCAGTGCTTTGTTTGTCACCATGTTTTTGAATGTTATATAAATCATTCATTTTATTTATTTATTTTTTAATTCATTTTAATCTGTTTAAGTTTTATGCATCAACCAAATTAAGCTTCTCGTTGTTTTGTGCCAAACTACCAATTCCTTAAAATTATATATATATATATATATATATATATATATATATATATATATATATATTGCACTAACTAATTTTGACACTGTTATGAAGTTACTTCCTGTCATAGCTTGGTAAAACCCTGAACACTGTGACATTTTTGACAGTGAACAATGTGGCGGCCTTTGCTCATAAGGTGTAGTAGTGTTAGCATGTCAAGCATATAGTTTCTGATCAGCCTCTGTGCTTGTGCGAGAAAATGATTTGGTGTCCCTGCGGTTTCTTGAGGAGAACTGAATTTTCTAGCGAAAGGCAGAGCCTGCTGCGTGTCTAATTTATTCATTATTCTTTTCCCCTCTCTCTCCATCCTTTGCATTTTCCTTCTATTCTCTTCCTTGTAGCCACCACTGAGTTAATGCTTATTACAACAAATTATGTGTGAAACTTCTAAACTCTATGTTAGGAGCGCAGGGGATAATCCACTTTGCGACCGATTGAAGAGATCCAGCCTCATGGGGTGCGGACATGCTCACTTTAGACATACTGAAATCCCACATATTGCCTTAATATTGTGAATTACCTCAAATTCCTAAATCAAATATTCACTGACCCAGTCCTGCTGCTACAATTTAAACAATACAAAAATCTGTAATCAAGACTGACTGCATGATTATTTCACTGGATGTTTGTCAATGCATGATTCAATAACGGTTGAGTACTGGGAGGGCAATTGTCTTCAAAATATGGAAAATATAATCCAGTATAAATTGTTTATGGACACTGTGTGGAGATTTATCCAGAAGTTTAACTGTTAAAATATTGTTATTACTTCCATTAATATTTCAGGAGAAGTCTTTTTTTTTTGGAGAATTTTTTTTTTTAAGCAGATATGTCATGGTTCCATCAAAATTAACTGAGTTTATTCAAGTCAAAAATATGATTTACAGTAATATGACCAAGTCAACCATACTATATTTGGTTATACTCATAAAATGATAGTTTTAAAGATCAAGGTAGAAAAGGCTTCTTACCTCCTTGGTTATTCCTAATGTCTTAACATATTGGATATGTCTTAAATATTCAAATCTTTTAAACATGAATGTCATAATTTTAGTGTTTTTTCAACACTTCAGTTAAGTGAATTTTAATCATTTCACTCTTTTGATTTGAGTGGATGTTATGGATTGGACATTTTTACTATGTCCATATGCACTTCTAACACGAAAACATGGCATTTTATTATTATATTTATTAATTTTATTATTAGAAATGATATATTACAAGATTTCCAACAAAACGTGTGTGTATGTGTGCGCGCTCCTGGTATTCCCTTTATGGGGACTAAATGTACCAGTCAATTTTGAGCTTGTGGGGACATTGTTTTAGTTCCTATGAAGAAACAAGCTTATAAATCATACAGAATGATCTTTCTGTGATGGGTAGGTTCAGGGGTAGCGTTAGCTTCAGGGGATAGAGCATACAGTTTGTACTGTATTAAAACCATTACGAAAACGTACATGTGTACGTGTGTATGTTTTTTTCTGAATCCTCAAAATCACATCTGTTTAAATGTCAGGAAGTGACATCATTTTTGGTGGGAAAACATTAGCTCAAACATCAGTGCATTCTAGCAATGACTTGATAAAGTGTATGATGTTCTGTAGGGTTAATTGGCTTGTCTCTATTTAAAATGATGATAAATGTAGAAATCCATTAACTAACTGAATCAATACAATCAATATACAAAGATGCTAATAAAAAAATCAGACTACATATGACAGCCTTAAATAAGATAACTTTCAATCCCTCACTGAGCAACATCGAACTCTTTACTCTTTACTTTTATCAATGTTAGGCACTATTTTTTTCTCATTCAGGCCTAAACAGTGTAGCATTCATCCACATGTCTGATATACTTTAGGCATACCTTAATATCCAGACTTTTTGGTTCATGCTTTTCCTGATTTATCGTCTTGAAGGCATTTAAGCCATACCTATTTCTCCTCATTGTGAACACACGACCCTGTTAGATGACTGAATGTGATTTATCTCTGTTTGCTCGGATTCCTTTTAAATTGCTTAATGGTTTGAAACTCCTCTCTGACAGCAGGCCATTAGAGACTGCTTGTATGGAGATAATTTGTGGTGAGGCAGGACAGTGGCCATAATGGATGTCTTGTGTCTTATGTAATTGTAACCTGAGAGGTATTGAATGCACTCTCTCATGAATACTTTGCGGTCATCAATGTGAAAACAAAGACTCGCCTGGCTGCCAGCGGTGCGCCGACCATTTTACCGTTGCTCTGGTGTCTATATTTATTAAATGAGGAAGATCAAAGTGAGAAAAAACACACTTAATTCATAATTTCTGAATAAATGATCACAGAATATCTGATGGTCAGTTACAGCCTAAAGTTACATGTTCATTGTCATTATCCAAAGAAGAAAAAATAGTTTATCTATTTTATTTATTTTTTTACAAAAAAAAAAAATCTAAACATATTTTTAATTTGCTTTATCTTTTTAGTCTCACAGATATTGGCACTTTATAATTTGGGGAAATCCAGTTCGGACTTTGTATAACTCTCTGGCCGTGGCAATTGCTTCATATTTTAGATTGAAAACAGCTGAAAATAAAATTAAATACCATGTTCAGCCAGTGGTTTGTGGACACTGTATAATGTAGGAGATTTTACCAGGGCAGATGATTAGAGTGGGATCAGATGAACCCTCGGACCAGCTGCTGCTGTTGGTTCAGGGCTGGCATTCAGGGATGGAGAGATTTAGAGTGAGGATCTTTCCAACACATAAAATTCTGCTGACTCACATACTCAACTGTCTTGGGAGGTGGTTTTGCTCTGACTTCGGCTCAGTTTAGTTCAGAGTAGTCAAGAGGTTCTTTTTTTATTTTTTTGGTTATCTTCTGTTTTATTTATTAGAACTTGGTGAAAAAGAATTGGGGAATAAACGAGAGAATCACATTCATAATTCCAAAAAAAAAAAAAAGTCTTTTGTCATCCCTTGTACACATTTGTACACAAAATAGATATTTGCTGTTAAAGGGTTTGCTCACCCAGAAATTAAAATGATACCATTAATTACTCACCCTCATGTCATTCCAAACCTGTGCAAGATATTTTTTGATGAAATCCGAGAGGTTTCTGAACCACCCATATGCAGCAACGTCATTGTAACTTTCAAGGTCCAGAAAGGTAACGGCCTTTTTAAAATAGTCCTTGTGACTACAGTGGTTCAATTTTAATATTAAATAATGATGTCTTTACTACCTTTACACCCGTGTGTGTGTCTCATAATATCCATAAATAGAGAAGTTGCCCCGGTTACTTCAATGCATATATGGTGTGGGAGTGGTAGAGGGTTGACATGGAGCAACTAAATCTCAAACCTCCAGGGAATCACCACCAGTTTAAAAAATAAAAACTAACTGAGAGAGTCTGTTGGCAAAAAGAGAACGCTACAGAGCATTTAATAAAATCAGAATCAACGTTGGCTTGGCTTTTTAGAGATGGCGAGAACAGAATGATTTGAAATGTTGTAAAAGTGACAAGAAGGTGGCATTTTACGGTGAGTGAGGTGTTTTATTAAACAGATAAATTCCCATATTATATCTCTAACAGAGTTTATTGTATTATCTATTGTGAAGGGTCATTTCATGGGCTGTTGTAGAACTGCTGGAATTTATTTCCAAGAAAGTACTGTGTCTATTAATGGGTGTAGCTACAGTAATGTATTCAGCTAGTCAGCTTGAGATCCTTTTCCATCTAAACTGGTTAAATCTCTTAAGCTAGTAGGTAGTCTGAGTAGTAGGATAATCTCTCTTTCTCTTTTTAATTATTAGAAAGAATCCTTTTCATCCTCACAGTTATGCAGAGTGGCAATGCAACCAAAACAATATTCATATGCAAAATGCATGAAGTTTTGCTTTCGGAACTGCTAGAGGGCCAAATGTTACATACATAGGCTACTTCTATCTATATATCTAAAAAAACAACAACAACTGAATAACTTAATTAATTAACTGAATAAATTAATTATTGAAACATTCCCAATATAACAAATAAACGGATTGGTATATGTACTTATGGTTTTGACTTTCTGGTAGTCTTGCTCTCTGGTTTGTTGCTCACAATGTGTGCACCATCGCATGGTTTAAATCACTTAATATCAAGAAGATGTCTTGTATTATGGATTCTGCTCTTACAACAAACTCAGGTTCCCTGTCGGTCAGTCACTACAACGTAGGTCATGACTGACCAATAGGAATCTCAGTAGAGAGGCAATCTACTTCAAGTGAATCTAAAACAAGCCAATACACATTGACGTGCAATCATTTGCATCAGCTGCACAACCTCGTTGGCGTGGATATAAACAAGCAGCTGCTGGCATTGCACTTTGTTTCAAAGCCAACACTTGGATACTGTTTAAATTAAACTACAAGCCTTTTATGAGGATTTCTCTTCACAGCAGTGTGGGTGTTACGGTGCAACACCTTGAACAGCCTTTTTCTCTCTCTCTACCCGAGCAAGTAAAAGCTGTTCTAACGGCTAGTAAGGTGCACAGTATAGAGCGCGCAAAAGCTGTTTTCACAGCTGGTAACCGGCGAGAGAGAGTGTGCACAGACCGGTGCACATCCCTCCACCATGTCCCATATCTTGAGTGGCGTGTGCTGGTTCTCAGCAACCCAATCCAGTGTCTTTCTTCCCGGAGGTGCATGAGGAGCTCACAGGGACATGGATGGCATGTTTCACTGCCAGAAACTGATCACGGTGACTCCTCCTTCCTCACCACCCTTGATGGCATGGCAGCTAAGGGATACGCGTATCCCACCTGTGAAACTTGCCATTGCAATGCACTTGACATAGAGAACCAAGTCTTCCTTCCCGGGCCTGTAAGTACTCGTCGAATCTAACCGGCAAGGCTTACAAGGCCTGTGGGGAAGCTGCTTCTGCCATGTACAGTATGGTGTTGATGCAGGTCCATCAGGCCAAGGCACTGAAGGTCCTACATGAGGGTGGCCATGATCCACAAGTTCTCCAGGAACTTTGCATCGCGACGGACCTCGCACTTCATGCGACAAAGGTTACCACGCGGTCAGTGGATTCGTGCGATGTCTACGCTACTGGTCCAGGAATGCCATCTCTGGCTTTGTCTGTCTGACATGCAGGAGACCGAACAAGCTCAGGTTTCTTAACTCCCTGTGACCCAGACTGGCCTCTTCGGATGACACGGTTCGAGAACTTCGCCCAGCAGTTCTCGGCTGTACAGAAGCAGACTGAGGCCATTAGACACATCCTGCCATGCTGGTAAGCTGCTGCTCCAGCAAGCGGCCCTAGGACGGGCGACCCAGAGATGGAGAGGACTGCTCTCAAGGAGATGATAATCACATCGCTCCATTCACCAGGAGGGTCCAGGTGGAGAATCCTACTTTCATTTTCTTTATGTTCCACCACTGGCCTTAAAACCAGCGGTACCCAAATTCTCAGTAAGTTCAGTTTCTACCATTTCTGGGTTCAAAGAGGACCCAGAGAGCAGTGAGGGAACAAAATCTATACCACTCTCATCCACCTTCTCTGCTGCCAGCGAACAGCAGTTTTCAATTCAAGAACGCCACGAGCCACCAGAGAGTCTCCCGAGCCATGTCCCTTTGGTCCCGCTTGCATGATCTCTGAGATTCTGTTTAGTGTTCCGCAGTCCGTTTTGCTGGCTCATTCGGAACATCAGGCTTGGCTATGTGATTCAGTTTACCTGGCGTCCCCCAAGTTTCAGGCCATCCACTCGAGAGCAGCCGATGCCCATGTCTTGCGTGCAGAGATTGCAGTCCTGCTGGAAAAGGACCTATTGCCGGCCACTCCAGCCAATATGAGGTCAGGACACTACAGTCCATGTACCCAGGAAAGGTGGTGGTAATGACCAATCTTGGACCTGCGCAGAAATGCATTTTTGAATGCATTGGTTTGCAGCAATCAACCTGAAGGATGCATGCCTCGATTCTTCCTCAATAAAAAGGCCGTTCCTGTGCTTTGCATCCAAGGGTCGAGCATGTCAGTACAAGGTCCTACTCTTCGGACTGTCCCTGTCCCCTCGTGTCTTCGAAAGTCACGGAGGGGAGCCCTTGAGAGAACAGGGCATTCGCATCCTCAACTATCTTGACAACTGGCTCATACTAGCACTCTCTTGAGATCAGCTGTGCGAACAGAGGGACCTCGTGCTCAGGCACCTCAGCTAGTTGGGTCTTCAGGTCAACTGGGAAAAAAAATTCTCAACTAGAAGGGCCTGTACAGTGAGTACAGACACTGTGCAAAGTCAGGGAGTACGAGGAGCAGGTCTTTCTGGTGGCTCCCTATTGGCCCACCCGGACTTGGTTCCCAGAACTCATGCACCTTCTGGCAGTCCCTCCCTGGCCCATTCCTCTGAGGAAGTATCTTCTGATTCAGAGACAGGGCACCTTTAGAAACTCCATGTCTGGTCCCTGGATGGGACGCAGAGGCTCTAGATGAGTTACCCCAGAGATACTTAAGCGGTTCAGCGGTTGTGGCGCTTTGGTATGGATTCCTATTGGTCAGTCATGACCTACTGACCGATAGGGAACGTCTTGGTTACATATGGTAACCTTCATTCCCTGAGGAAGGGAACGAAGACATAGGTCCCGTCGCCACATCTGCTGTCACCCGCCGGGCGGCCAGCTTGTCAGGTTGGCTCCTCAGCAAAACTGAAGTGCAATCCCAGCAGCTGCTCAGCTGAGGCAAATGATTGCACGCCAATGTGTATTGGCTTGTTTAGTCTTTGAACCAAATTTCAAAGTTTAAGAATCTGATATTAAAAAACCCATACTGATCAACAACGAATCTCAATATTGGGATGTCACCAAGAAAGAAAAAAGTGTCAGAAAGGGGAATATATGTTGTTATATTTGGAAATGAAAATGGCATCTTTAAGACTATTTTACACAATTTAAGATATTTAAAATTCTTTCATGCTTACCAGTCAAATAAGCAAATGTGACACTGGTCATGCATGTTAACATCTTTGTACAACAGGTCAGATTTCCTTGCTTTCATTGAACCAAAATCAATTTGTTTAGTCAAAGGTACTGAGGGATGTGTCTGATTAGAATCCAAGCCGCTGATGATGATGAAATATGTAAATAAAGTGAAAGTGTTTTTTGATCATTCCCATCCATCTTTAATGATTCAGAGAAACTGTGAAGATTAATCGCAACCTCGCTGCAGCCAAATCATTTACAGGGGTTAATGTAGCATGTGCGAAGCAGTTCCACCTCTCTGAAAAGAGTCATTCGGTGAAGGTACACTCCTCTCTTTGTATGCTAATGAGTTAGTAGTTTTTATTTAAATCATTCACTGCAGCGTGATTAATTAAAGCACAGCTGTCACTTTGAATGGCAACTTGAGGAAACCAAAGTGCTGCATGTAGAACACACTTAATATGTGTTCTTCCGGGCCGATGGGTAATTTTCAGAGCTTTTTCTTGGCATGTGGTCAGTGAGTTATGAGATATATCTCTCTCTGATACTTTGGTGATGTGAGATTCCCATTGAAAGCTTGTCACAGTTTTATAGTGTGTTTTATCTTCTAAGGGTCTACTTTAGATTTATTCCTCAGGGTCAAAGTATCTTATTATGACAGATGTGATTTCTGCTCGAGCCTCTGTGCTCAGCTGAAAGAGTTGTTTAGAGCAATGTTCATGTTTATAGAGACTCACAGGTGGGATGCATATTCATCCTGCATTCTAAAGCGATCAAAACTAGGCTAATGAGGTGACCCAGATACAGCACATTATCCATGCATATGAATCAGACCATCATTAGCCAATTCAGTTATGTCAGGAGAATTTCATCAGCTGGATGTGCACAGTTGCTCTCACTTCTCACACTAGCACCGTTAATTAAGGCATACTAGTAAAATGCTTCAAAAAAGTATGCGAGAGTCTAAGTCCATACACAGACCATGTCAGGTTTTTTTTGTCCATTTCTCTTTCTTCTGCATTGCAGATTTTCATGAAACATAAACAAAACAGAAATTCCAAACTTCAAAACTTGCAGCGTATGAATTTGTATTATCTGTGCAGGTGTTGTTGCAGTTAGTAACTTGACTCTGAAAGTTTCAGAGGGAAAACAAGCCAGGTGTCCAAACTACTGCAAAACTAAAGAAGAATCTGTGTATGTTGCAATATACTTTTAAAACATGGTCTAATCACTCAGAATTTGTGGAAGCAGAAGCAGCACTTTTTCTTTTTTTTAAGAAGTTTCGAAGAAATAAAGTTGCATACTACAAAACAGTATGTTTAAATATAACATACAGTTTTAGGTACATAATCACAGCTACAAACAGAAAACAACTAGCTTACACGTTTTGAGTCATTCCAATTATGTTGTACATTTCTGTAATGTTTCAAAACCAATATGCTATACTGTTTAAGGAGGTATTATATGATATGCCATTATTATAATATTATGTTATATTAATTTCTGTTTTATAAATATGCTCTGGCTAAGCTCAAGCACACACACTTTATAAACTTGATAATTTACACAATGGCATGATAATTTGTAAAATGGAAATAAATAGCTAAAACTAAATCAGTGAGAAATTGAGAGTAAGCTATAATGTCACATTTTGATCATTATACTATAAAGAATTTATAACTTATAAAGAATGCAATGCTTTAGAATGAGGCATGCTAGGTAATATCACAAAACCTTACAGAAATCGCACTTGTATGTGCATTTACCATCCCATCAATAATTCCTGGATATCAGTAAGCAACTTTTACTGTAAAACGTTTTTTTTTTTTACATTTATGTATTTACTTGTATTTATGTAAAGTTCTAATTCTAATTAAATTCTGCAATTATACTACAATTCAGTACCTTTATGCCAACGTATTTTCACTTACAAGATGTGTAGCTTAAAAAAAAGAGATTTTATTTACTAATATATCCCTAAACATTAGGTTAGGTCTGAAGTAGTTTTTTCTGATTCATACTCATATTTTACGGTTACATAGAGGCCCATAATTGGTTTCAAATACACTGCAGAGGTTGGCCAATCAGCTCATATCATTCATGCCATAAAGTCTCGTATACATTTCAGAGCCTACAGTTTAAATGAGCCTCAGGCAAGCTGTTCTTATATTGAAACTGATATTGTAGTAATCAACTAAACAAAATATATAACATTGGCCTTGTGGTTTTTGGATATTTTACTGCAAAAATCCTACACATTGCACCTTTAATAAATAAAGTTTGTTTCAAAGCAGCTTTACAGAAAACACATTTCTACATTACAATTAAGAGTAATTATTATCAGAGGTGACTGTGTCAAAGTAATGTTCATATGTCAGTAATATACAGTTCCAAGATTGAACAAATCATGGAGTTAGCGAGCATCATGAATTAATTTAGGCAGAAACAATAAGCTTGTTAAAGCAATTTATTATAGGTTGTGATCATAATGATTAATACATGTACAATATATCTAAAGTTTACAAATATTTCTTTCTAGATTTTTTTTTCAAATAAGCTCTGTTGTTTTGAACAGTCTAGTATTATAATTCACTGTCAAAAAAAATGTTTCATGATATTTTAGCATATTAAAATATTTCTGAATGATGAAATGACACTACGGACTAAAGTAATGGCTGATTAAGGAATAAACTATGAATCACAGGAATAAACTATGTTTTAAATATGTACAGTATATAAAATAAAAACTATTATTTTAAATTGCAATAATATTTGCATATATTACTGTTTTTACTTTAGTTTTTATCAAATAAACACGACATTGGTGAGAAGAAGAGACCTTTCAAAAGCATTAAAAATCAGTACAATGTAGTTATAATTATTGTTAAAGACAGGCAGTATGTGCACATTTAAAAAATAATCATGCAATAAAATGCAAATTTTAACTAATGAGCAGAAATATAAATTAACAAAAAATGCTGAATAATAAATTAAATACAAAATTTGGAGAATGGTGATGGTGCAATTTGTAGCCGTAGCTGCCACCCTGATTCCCAGGCTCACAACAAAGCATGGAGAATTTCAGCTCTGCACTCTTTCAATGGAGAAAATCAGAAATGTATGTTAATGTATGATAATCTGTGAAAATGACATGTAAATGAGCATTTGAATCTACAATAGAGCACAAGACTGATGCTACATATGCATATGGAGAGAAATGCCATGGTAGAATGCACACTTACAAAGAACACTGATCAGTCTGTAAATGTATCCTGCACAGTTGTGATTCTTGACATTCTTTACTATCTTTAACTTCTGTCATGTACATGGCATGATCCATATTTAGCTGAATTAATAAACAAGCTGTCACAGAGACAGTTATACCTGGATGTTAAATATTAAAATAAATCATGGCCAAAAATGATTTTCTCTTCGAGCGCGTGCCATGGTCTCCAGGGTAAAATTCAACACCACAAGCCAACAAGACAGTCAGAACATAACCAAAAACATTTACCAAAAATAAAAAAGAAAGAAAGAATGCAATAATACTACAGGAATTTACCAAATGAAGCTCTCATAAAACCATGAACACCATAGTCCCTCTTTTTAGACTAAAGTAATTTGAACATTTACTTGTGAGTGATAACAGTAGAGGGCACTACACCATCATTTACCAGCCTCACTCAACATTCTCTGACCAGAAATAGGATAGCAGCGAAAGCCAGGGTTTGTGTTAGGAGTGTGATACTTGTGAACTACCAAAATGAGAACACGAAATGTGAACAAAAAATAATTACAAACTCCTTTACAAAACATCTTAAATATCATAATGATTGTTTGGTAAATACATTTCTGGATACACAGTTTTAAGCATGGACACATTTCAGAGAACCAACACAAACTACGCGGCAGAAATAATGAGATGTAGAAAATAGATGAGGCTACGCATGATCCGCCTAAACCGCCATTTAACTTTGTTCACAGGACATTAATCATATGTGAATGCAATGTCACTGATTGGCTTTTTTTCTGTCCAATTTAAACTGAGAAAATAACTGTTTAATCGAATGCCATTAGTTGCCATTCTGCTTGAGAACACCTTCTAAATGTCAAAAAAATACCTAAAGTCTTTGATTAGGCACCAGACCCTTCGAGACACATGAGATAATGGCACATTTGTTTATTTAAAGTCCTCCAATCATGAGTTGTAAAGAAAGGTTCTTGATAATTTATAAACATGTGGACAGAGTTTCATTTCGCCCCGTTCCGTCCGTTCCCCATCTAGAGCAGCAGGCTTGAGCTGCAGGAGGTTAATGTTACAGTCCAGGCCACATATGTTCAAGGAAACTACCTGCCTTCCATTCATGTAATCAGACATGCCTGCACAGCAAGACGCCAACGAAACTCACTTTAAGTCACAGGATCGCAAGCAAAGCAAATCGCTTTAATGTTCCTCAGCAGTTCTTTTATTAATGATGGATCCTCAACCTCCCGTAATGCTTCATGTGATCGGCCGCTTCCTGCACCCCCTCTCCTCGTGGCGGATTCAGACGTTCAGCCAGTAAAACACCAAACCCTGAATCAATTTCATCCACTACATACATTACTGAAACATATTCACTGTGTCTAAAGCATATATGTATTTGCATATGTATAACTTTTTTGAAACGTATATGATTGGTAGGAACTGAAATCCCATATAGCGGGATTCTGACTTTGCATCCAAATATGCGTACTTCCCTACGAACAACAGAACAAGCAAGGGATAATTCCAACATGGCCCATGTATTAAGCCCAGGAATGTACTTATCCAACTACACAACTGCACACCGGCTATAAGATCAGACGTCATCGATAGATAAGAATTATGTTCTCAAATGATCTCAAGATATGTGATTTCATGTACAGCATTAGTGTGTGTGTCCGTACTGTCTCAAGGATTCCAGGGGCCAGTCTTCTGAAATCACACTGAAGTTTAAAAGTAAACTTTAAAATTTAAAAAGTCAGATTTGGTAAATGTGCTTAATGTATCAAATAAATACTGTACAAGGACATACAATATTTAATCGATGCCATTTAATGCAAATAAAAGAATAGTGACCCATTCATTCCTTAAATTGAATATTCAGAGTATTGAATAACCTCAGAGAATTCATAAATGATTGTAGGTCTACAAAGTTGTTCATAAAAGGATTGGATGCTCTCAATACATTGAAATTGCAAGCAAAACTTCTGTGGAATACCAATTAGATCACATCGGAATGTTTTAGAATCAAACCTGTGACCTTGGCATTGTTAAAGTCATGCTCTATCAGTTGAGTTACAGAATCAATAACCATACACAGGGCCATGGGCCATCTTGATCCTCTAGCAACTTTTTCCAGTCGCTTGCTTTTTGTTAAAGCAGCATTTAGCTTTTATAAAAAAAAAAACAGATTTGCCTTTATTCAGTTTTATAATTTAAATGTTTTATATGTCTGAATGTCACCTTTTAAAAGAAGTTTCTCTGAAGCCATCAACGAAACGTCATTGCAGTGACAGCCTCTCATTGAAATTCAGTGTTTCTTTGTCTTGTTCAATCATTTATTATTAATTCAATTATATTTCTTATTCAGATCGTGAGTGGCTCTAATCTGGGATATTATTGAGATTCTGAATTATTGAGAATACCATTAGAAATCGCTCACCTTGGGGAAAGAATTTGTCGTCTTTGGGAGTTTTATGTTCATCCATTATAAGTTCCTCACATCGAAAGCTGTTCGAAACCCACCGCAATGAAATCATAACAAGACTCAAGTTGTGTGAATATTTTACATGTTTTTGCCCATCACAGAATTAGTAACCAACACTTAAAGTCTTGCTGTTGTAGGACAGAGAATGTCATCACACAAAGAACACAATTTACTTCAGAATACTGAGTAGGACAGGAAAATAAAACTACCCTGTAGAAGTTACATCCCAGGTTTGACTGGCAGGGTCCTCAGACGGCCTGTTGCACCCTTGTCTAAGCGTATTTGGAGAATGATATCGGTTCTTTGAGTGCATTCTTGCTGACAGGCTTTCACCCACATCCAAAACCACTTTTGTTCTCATTTTGGTGCCCATGGCTGCTCTAAAGCCCTGGAGAAACATTTTCATTTTATACTGTTCAACAAAAATCCACATTCACAGCAGCGTACATTCCCAGCAGTGTGTCTTTTTATATATTTAAAAGAGAGAAAGTAATCACAAACAGAACTATTTAAAATATGTTATTACGTGATCTTTACTAGCTAAACCACATTAATTATATTTTGAATGTTTATCATAAAGTCACAAAGGCCTAATATCTCTTTAACCTTTTTTTGAATCTTTTTTGAAAAAGAAAATATCCCTATTCATTTGGTGTGTGTTTAGAGTTTAAAGTCAAAACTGTGTAATTTTTGCACCACTACAGAATTGCAAAAACAATGTTTTCAAAAATTCTCGAACACGCCGCGCCCAAACCCACGCCATTGGTTGAGCCTGTTGCTATGTCAGGGTGGATAGGATTTTTAAACAAACAGAGCAGTATTTTAATAGTTCCACAGAGTATGAATTAACCCACAAATTGCTTGCTTAGAGTTGTCTCTGCATTATAAGCTGGGATAGGACTAAGTAATCACGTCCAAAAAAAAATGACGCACTTAAAAAAAATAACTTTAATCTCTTTCCTGCGCCCAGTGGTGATTTTAACCTTCTCAGGATGTATCTTTATCTTTTCTCCTGTGTATTAATTCATGCTGTTTATGCTTTAGTAATGATTCTTCGGTGGAAAAATCTTTAACGATTTGAAGACCTTGAAGAAGGTTTCAAAAACATGATGTTTTAGAGACATTACCAAGACCTTTTAAAATTCTTGGCACTCGTATGTTTTTTCAGGGAAAGAGAGGTGAGATTTGGGACACCCACACTAATTTTCCCTCTCTGCAGATGAAAAGTCCGATTAGCTGGATGAAAATGAAAATATTTCTCATCAACATTAAAAGAAGAGGAATAATTTTGAGGTTTTGATATGGGGTTATAAAGAATTAGAGCCGTGTCTGTCAGGATGATTGATTTCAGTGTGTGCAAGAGGTCATCTTTCATTTCCAACCCACTGAGATAAAGTTGGGAATATGACAGTCTCAATGGCATTTAAATCAGGGATATATCTGTAACTTGTCTATAACGCTGAAACGAATCCCTAGAAGCAACACATTTGTCTTGAATGAAGCAGTAAAGCCGGTATGAGAACAGTCCACTGCTTTATTAATGAGGTGTCTATATTAAAAAACTCATATTCATGTTCATTTTCCCTATCTATTTTTGCTGCAAAAATAAATTTGACATATTATTTATTCCGATTCCTATTAGGTTGCTTTCAGAAATATATAACTGAGATCATTTAGATTCATGTTTTTCATGGTGTTTATTTGGATCACGTTTAAAACTTCAGAATCCGTGAAGGGCATCTGCCAAAAAAAAAATGTTTTAGTAGTTAAACTGAAAAAAAGAAGAAGCAATATTAAGATCACGACACCCACTAAAAGTACAGAGTCCCATCCCTGCACCCTGTGGTTTACAAGTATTTGTTAATATTGGTTCAGCTGGAGACTGCAGGAGGGCGCGTAGTGCGGAAAAGCACAGCTCAACCCTTCCGCCCAGCAGCAAGAGCAATCCAGGGCTGCCTGTCACCACGGTGAGTTCCTCTGGGCATGAAGACATGAGCTAATGGAGAAGGAGCAAGCAGAACACAGTCTCGGGGTCCTGTACACACACAGGGTGAAATAGAGGTTATGGAGCTTCTTAAATTTTTAACCGTGCAACCTCTCCAACACTGTAATTAGGCAGATAACCTGTTAGGCGCGTAGGGTTCTAACACAGATGCTTTAAACCTGATCGAAGCTCCAGGCAAATGAGAGAAAGAAGTCAAAATGAATTTTACACTGCTTGGGCAATAGAGATTAATGGATTAAAAAAGAAAAAAAAAATGAAAGGAAAAAGAAAACAAGGAAAAAAAACTTTCCCATGTGACGGAGACATGATTAATATTTTACTTTGGTTGAGTACAAAAGGGTTTGGTAAAAAATTTAGATGCCGCATGGCCGTCTGTGGCATTCGAATATAAAACAAGTTGAGCAGAGTGATTGGTTGTATGCTTAATTAACATATAAATAGCTTTAAATTGCATGCAGTAATTTTCATAATGGAGGATTTACACTGTGTGCTATCTTAGATTTTAAAATGCTTTTTATATAGCATGCTGAAATCCATGTATGCAAACAACTTTGCTTTTATTGCTTGCATTGTTGGAACTTTTCCTGCAGATCTCCAATAGGAAACAAACCAGGATTACACATGGCTTCAGGTTTTCAAATGCTCAGATGGTGCAGCTGGTTTTTGTGATGGCACTATAGCACATGTACGACTTCAAACCACCAAATTCATGACATACATCCCCCTATAAGTGCCATCTCCTGTCCTATTTCCACAGACAGTCAACAGGAACAGCAGGATATGAGTGTGTGAGTTCTTGTGCCATGAACAGCTAAAGTTAATGTCATTTGAGCCATGTGAGTGATGTGTTTTCTGCAGTTTGGTGGTTCTGGCTGATGACATGCTTTAGTTTCAGCTCAGGTATGAGTAACTATGAAAATATCTATAAACTTTATCATGATAATCGCAAACCCTTAAACTGAACAGACGTCTACTGAAATAATAATAAGAAAATAATTAGTATAATAATAGTAGTATTATTAGCACATCTTACGGAATTTCGTATTGATTTTGTATTGATTTTTCTTATTCTTTGGTATGTGCTCAAGTGTTTACTTTCAAACCAAGTGTGGTTCTAGTGAATAAAAAAAAAAATAATAATAATAATAATAATACAAAAAGGCATGGCTTGCTTCCAAAATAGACAACTTTAGTGACATATAAATGAAGTACTGAATTATTTATAATAATAATAATAATAAAAATTTCACTGTTTAAAAATTAATCATTTTAATTTCATATTATTGCAGTTTTATTTTGTTCTGTTTTGTGATTTCTCAATAATAGTCAAAATCATTGTAACAACACACACACACACAAATCAGCTCATTAAAAAAGTCACCCACAAAAATCAATTCTCTGTCCAAAAGTACAAAAACATCTACACTTCATGTACCAACGAAAAAGATCACCCAGGTTTCTTCTGTGACTACTTGAGCCAACAGTCAACTACCATGAATGAACCAGCTATAACTTTAATCTATTTAAAGCAGCACCTGACAGCAAGTCATAAAGTTTGCTGTCCTTGGTAGTCTCTTGGTTTCAAGGACTTGCTGTACATTAAACAGCAATGCCTGTGGGACTGTTTCTATGGTGAACAACGTGTGAACTTGTCTCCACTCTACTTCTTCTGTGTTTCTAATTAACGCTGATCACTCTTATACTTGCATACAAATACAGACTTAGATCACAAGTAAGACGCGCGCAAGCTCTTGCCATATGGTGCTGTCTGACGTTCCAGAAATGAGGCCAGTGGTCCTGTACTGAGTTTGAAAACTGCCCCACAGATCGTTACAATGCAGCAAGGTACAGTACCACTGCTCTGATCGACTCTGCCAACCTGTGTGTGTGTGTGTGTGTGTGTGTGTGTGTGTGTGTGTGTGTATGTGTGTGTGTGTGTGTGTGTGTGTGTGTGTGTGTGTGTGTGTGTGTGTGTGTGTGTGTGTGTGTGTGTGTGTGTGTGTGTGTGTTGAGTCACCTTTCTCGGTTCATTTTCTTTTTGAGTAACTTGCGTTAGACATGCAAACTCTGGTTCTACTTTTCCGCTGGTTGTGATATTGATTTAATTGCAGATAAGGAAAAGGGTCGTTCACACAGAAAGCATTCTTGCATTCCATTTATGCTTTTTTTTGTTCTTGTTGCACTCCATCGTGCTGTTTTGAAATGCAACAATTCGTTGTGAATACCCCTTTAGGCAGGTTAGTCTGGCATGGAGTGCATATGAGGATTCTTTTGTGTAAAAAAAACAAGATTCTGTGATTGCACGCAGCCTTTGTATCCCAAATTCTGCTTTTACCACGAACCGTCCCCAAGTGTTCAAAAACATATGGAAACACTGCCATCCACTGAGAGTAACTCATCCACGTACCCTCCAAGCCATCTGTTCCGTGACATGTACGGCTAATTCACAATTCAACAGGAAAGTGGACCATTGAGGTGGGCTAATTTAATCAATGACACATTAATAAATTTGTGTAGAGCAAGAGAAGGACAAGGCTATATAAACGTGTGCCGTGCTGATGACCGGTCTTTTGCGGTACAATGAAAACGAGGTTGCGTTGGTCCACGGTTGTAAATTATTAATTGCTCTCCAAAGTATGAATGTTTGCTAAACAGCAAGGTCTTCTCTAGTTCAGGTCTTCTGCTCCACTGCAGCAGAACCCTCGAGGACAGACGACTGAACATTTCTGAGAGCCTGTTTATGAACCGTGGTCCGTCTGTTTCAGAACAGAACATGCAAAGACTGTGAAAATGCTTCTAGAGCTCCGGTATACAAATTTAGAGTATAGTAGGCCTATCTACGACGGGTGGATTTACACTTAAACAACAAAAATGATTCAAACAAACTAAAAATGTGTATTGTTGTCTTTTCTCTGGTCTGTAGAACACAACAGTATAGAATGAAGAAGATTTTTCATACAGATTTGTTTCATACAACAATAGGGGGAAAAAAAAAACAACTAAAAATAAAGTAAATCAGCATGACTGTATTCCAAGCTACAAGGATGAACATGCTGTCATACATGACCACTATCTGAGATGGGAGCAGAAGATATACGTTTCTGTGTACAAAATAGAGGTAGAAAAATCTACATTTCACTTTATGGGATATTATCAGGTTAATACATGGTAAATGACATAACTGAAATATTCTGAAAATGGAAACTTTTTGTTAATAATAATGCATTATTTTACATATTTTAGATACAATGCTTAAAATGAAATGGGCTTGAGAAAGGTTAAAACTTCAGAAGTAAATTTGGAAGTAAAAACTTATTTGGAAGTAAATGCATGTAAAAGTGCAAAATGCACAATAGTTTTCTACCACGGCGCACCTACTGTTACTTACAACTCACTTGGTATTAAAGGGAAAATAATGACAGAATTTTAACTATGACTTTAATCACTAGCAAAATATGGTAGACAGTTTCCCAACACTAGATTTCTTTGGTTTTAAAGCTGTAGACTTTATTTTTCAGTCTTTGATGATGACTCATCAGTTTGTGTGCATACACCTAGCGACTGAAACACTTGGTTAGTCTTCATTTACATTCGTCCTACAAAGCCACGGTCCTCGTCATTCAACTGAATCCAGGTCATGTAGAAAAATGTAAAAATGTCTGTCTTGAATTCTGCCTTCCACCCTACATGCTTTAATCATGAATTGTGGGATAACGTTCAGCGGGAGAGACGTCACTCTGCTGCTCTCCGCTAGAGTCATGTGACACTAACTTTGATCTGCCGGAGAAACGGGTGAAAGCTTCAGGAAAAAAATTACCAATGAGAGTGAGAGAGGAAAAGAAAACATTGCCCTAGCCAATTATCAAGAGTTATGTTTTATTCAGAACCTGAGCTGGGCACCGTGAATCTCCTGTACATTTATGGCTGAAAAAATGAAATGCCTCTTTCATACCATAGAGTTATTTTTCATTAATATTACACACTTGTCTTTCACTGAGTTTTGGGAGGGGGTAAAGAATGGACACGGTAATGCAGCTTCTGTTTTTGGTGCAGCCCGCTCAGAAATTCAGCGGGCTAAACCAGAAATTTCAGTTACCGGCAATGCCGATGTTAGGGAAATTAATCAAAGTACTTCGTAATAATGAGATTTCATGTTTTGTGACATACAGTCACATCCTGTCTGTTATTCATATGGGAAAAGACTGAAAAGGTGTGATTCCCTATACCCTTTACCCTTGCTTTTTACTACATGCGCTGACTGCAAAAATTAGAGTATTTCCGAAGCAGGTTTTTCTACCACATCATTCACCCAGTTTTCAAATAGACAGGTAATAGCTCAGAGCAAGCAGGCGAACAGTCTAAAAAACTACAGATGTGCTTTTGTGTGAAACTACAGACATAAATTTCCGTGTTCTCAGAAGGTGAAATGCATTGAGTATTATCTGCACTGAGATGTGCAATCCATGTCATTTCACTATACTCTCACAGACATTTTTTTTTGACGTTGGATAGCTGCAGCTTTTTTATTGGCTGTTTTTATCATTGTTTGAATCTAGAGCATGTGATATACATACTAACATTATATGGCAAAAAAATTGCTTTAAACACTAATTTTTGACACCATATTAACAGAAAATGTGTAGACAGTATTGTGTAATTTTCTGTTTTCAAAAGTTTTTGGTTAAATATAAGTTTGCTATCAGGCGGCACTGATAATTAAAAAAATATTAACAATTACACACATCTTTTATTTCTTTTTTGTCAAGTACCTTAAAAAGAGCATTACATGAAAACATGGCTCATTTTTAATAAAACTGCACAGAATTGCAATTTTTTTAATATTTAATATTTTGCTTTGATTCCAGTAAATCTATGTTCTGATTGTACTAGTGTTTTGCATCAATATATCACACATTTTGTTTAATGATTCCAATTTGTCTGTATTCTCTTTACTACTGCAGTACATTTACAGAGATGTATTTATTGTGCATGTAGTACCATAATGAAACATGTATCACCTATTTGGTTCTACAATATTTAATTATTGTACGAACAATGACAGTGAAACTATCAGTTGCGTGTGTGTGTGATCTATAGTTATGCTTCAATGCTATTTTACAGTAAATTTGTTTTTGAACCAATGACTGTGCAAGATTTTCTTTAAAGATGTGAATGCACAATGCAATGTTTTGAACATTAGACAGCCTGTGTTACAAGTGATAACCGTTTTGAGTTTTGAAAAATGATAACAAGGTTCTAAAAAAAGTAGTAAAGTGATTGTAAAAAACTGTAAATGAAAAAAAAAATTGGGCATTTTTAATAAAGTTGTGCAGACCTGAGATCACATCTCTGGCATAAAGGTGGTGCTACAACACTGCTCTTACATGTGTGTATTGGTGTGTGTGTGACCCTATACACTCCCGAACACACACTCTCACACAAGCTCAAACACAAATCCTCATTGAAACGCTCTCTCAGTGTGCGAACATTGTTTTAATGTGGGAAATATTTTGTAAAATAACGCAGTCTAAATGTGTCTGATTCATTAAACGGATAATTAGGCTCAGTGTTTTCATCTCCATTTCTCCGCCTTCACACATACACACACACAGATGAGGCCAATGTGCAATTTTAACAGACTGGAAAAGGAACTTGCTTTGTGTGTATCTTTCATAACATTTTAAAATGTTCTTTTTGTTGTGATAAATTGTACTTTGATTACAACACAATAATTATTTTGAATGTAATTGTCACTTTTTTATGAATTAGTCATTTGTCTAAATGGCATTGCTCTATAAATAAATGTCCTTTTGAAATTAAGAATTTGTTCACATTGTTGTTTCATTAAGGTTTTTTTATGGTAACAGTTGTTGGTTTTTATTAAAATAATATATATATATATATATATATATATATATATATATATATATATATATATATATATATATATATATATATATATATATATATATATATATATATATATATATATATATATATATATATATATATATATATATATATATATATACCCCATAGTATAATGTTGCTACCACCACACTTTACTATTGGGGATGGTATTGTGCAGGTTTACTCCATACATGATGCTTGGGTCTGAGGTTCCTCACACCAGAGAATATTGATTCTCACAGTCCTTTAGGTGCTTTTTTGTAAATTTCAAGTGGGTTTTCATGTGTCGCTATGATATTTTTTCTTCTTCACGATAACGATATACATCACGTCTTAAGCACAAGGAGATCTATACATCTTTATGTTATATAAGATAACATTAAAGCTATCTCAGAAAGTTTCTTCTTTTTTTGCCATGCCTTAACTTATTAAATTTTTAATTATCTGCAAGAATGTCTCATTTTGTTGCAAAAATGTTTAAATTGTCATCACCACCACAATTTGAAATGTTGTTGAAATGACTTTTGTTCAGGTACAAGGCGAAATAGCTGAAAATAGTTGATTATCCATCTGCAAAGATCAGTTTGCTCAAAAATAACACATTCAGGTACATGCATATATAACTTTGCTTTGTTAAATGTAACACAAAACTTCTGCATTGATTCTTTGAGTTTGAATGGGTTTCAGATATAAAGCAGTCTGTGTGTAAACAAAATTTCACCTAAAAGAATGGAGTTGAAATTCCTGTGTGATGAAAGCGGTAGAATGATGAATGTGCACTTCATGTCCTGAGAAGATTGAGTGATTCTGTCAGCACACCATATGCTTACAATTTATTCCTGCAAACAGACCAGCCAGTTGACACGAGCTCTCACAGCAGCACTGGCCCCGCACTCACAGCGACACTGAACCACAGTGTTCATAACAGAACGGCCTAAAACTACAAATGTGAGACAAAATGTTTTTTTTCTATTAAATAAACAAATAACTTCACTGATGATTAAAAAAAAAGTGTTGTTGGGAAAAAAAACTATTCTGATTAATTTCCCTGTATTAAAACGATTAATTAGCCATTAATTATGAACGAAGATATAATTATGAATATACCACAGTAATTACCGAAATCACTATTCGTTCATTAATTTATCAGTCTTTATAAAAATAAAAACTTGCAGTTTAAATAAGTTTGCCTACTTGTGATGCACTGTCTGACAAACACAAAAATACAAAAACGCACAATTATGTTATGACCACAAAACACTTTTTACCATATTACATGATTTGTAAAAGAATATATTTTGGAGTTTGCATCACTTAACCAAATCCGTATGTTCTGTTTTAACTTGCGTAGCTTACTCGATAGCTAACCTACTACAGTAATGTACCCGGTATGCAGAGAGTTCGGGTACGAATCCTCTAAAAGATGAGCCACGGTAAAAGAGCTCAAAAACAAGCTAAAATGCCATTGCATTTTTTGTTTACAGAGTCGGGTAGGTTTAGTGTGGTGTATGTTATTTTAAAATGGAGCATTACGCTTTTAGTGCAACTCACCAGACCTTTCAACTCAAAACTGTGGTGATGTGTACAAACTCCAAACGTAATAAAACGTTGGCATATTAGCGTTCATCTTTTCCAAAAAAAATAAAATAAATAAATAAACAGGCTTTTAGTGTCACTCACTGGACATTTCACTTTAAAACTGTCGCGAAATGTGCACAACGCAACGTGTTTTGCAAAAATGTTGTCACAGGTACCTTTTTCTAATGAGCCTGGGCTGGTCAAAAATGTTACTACTTTTTAAAATAGACAGGCCTCCCTCTGATAGTCCTGTTTACGTTTTTTTTCCTGATTTTGAGATATGCTCACTTTCGTCAAAACAATATGGTGAAGGAGGAACATTCTTCTTTTGTAAAAGACATAAACACCATATTGCCAGTTAATCTGTTCAGTGTGGGCTGATATTGCCGTATGTTTTGCTCAGCGTTTGTTCTGTTTCTACAGGATGCTGTAAAGTGTTTGAGAAACAGCTGCATGGTCGCCCTGATGTATCTGTTAGCATGTCCAATCGAGCTGAAAGCTTTAATTCCCCGTGTCTTGAGGTCCATCCGTTTTACGCTTTTCCTGCTGTCTCTGCCAGTAAATACAGTTTTAGAGACAGACGGACCAGCTTTGGCTCACAGGAGGTGTGTAAATCATGGGTGGACATCACTTTCAAAAGCCTTTCTGGTTGGTTCGTCAGTTTTCTCTAGCTATGACACTTTATGTGCTGACCTCTTTAAGGGTCATTGTGTTTTCTTTGTAAAGTCACTTTTGATTTTGGTTGGTCTTTCCTCTTAGCTAAAGCTGTGTTTTACTTCAGGCCTATGTCATCAAACTGAACACAGTTCAACACTAAGGATTTTGCATTGTGTGTTGTCTTTTTTAAAATTAATTAATTAATTATTATTTTTGCCATTATTTACTTTACTTGCATATCAACCAAATCCAAATCCGTTAATCCAAATGTATATCATTGATCTATAAATATATATATATATATATATATATATATATATATATATATATATATATATATATATATATATATATAAATGGTGGATTCAGCTAACTGTTAACTGAACTGTTCTGAATGATTTGGTTCTTGAGTTCAAATTTCTTGAATTATCAGCTTACATTTTTTTCTTTCTTAAAGCAACTTAATGGCTTGCATACAGAATACAAGTATAACCTACTTATCTACTTTCGCATCCCTTTTGAACCTTAAAAGCTAATTTTGTGTGTGTGTGTGTGTGTGTGTTTTCGCAGACAAAAAGACTCGGTTAAGATTTTTGGAACGAGAGTATATGACAGCAGAAATGTCATTTTTGGTTGAAATATTACTTTAATGCGTGTAGGTACTTGTTCAGCTGAGAAAGAACCAGACCCAAAGATCTGCAATATTATTATTGTGATATTAATGTAATATCGATGGGCAACTGAACAATTTACTAGAATTATCTTCAAAATTCATCATCCTTGCATTGTGAAACACTAAATTACTGAAGCAATAAACTGACTGGCATTTCTTATCTAAAATTCACACAGTTGGGATGCTATTTTTTTTTAATCTCGGGACTCTTGAACGCATCAATGGTGAAAGATTTTACAGCGTTTAAGGACGGAGCAGGAACAGATTAAGAAATGTTCTCCACCATTTGCTTCTTTTCCATGCTGTTAACTCTCCTGTCCCTGCAGGCTACTATGACCAGCAAAGATAAACTTCTTTACTGGCCAAACGCAATTGGTTTTTATTATCTAAGATATGATTGTAGTTTAAAAGATTCCTTTAAAAACCCACAACCAATCCCTCCCTCGCTGTGGTGAAGATGGCTATATTGACTAAGAGGTTTCTTCTCAGTTAAAACTCACTTACAGTGATTGTCATATAGAATGGTCATATTAAATTCAGTGGGAAGATTTTTTAATATTCTTTAATAAAGAACAACTATGTCACTCACTCAAAATGGATTTATTGAAATTAAATCAAGGTCCTTGATGAAATGTTTCTATTCTAGAAAAGAACTGTCATATTTTCTTCATGCCTTTAAAGAAAAAGAAATGGCAACTGGGATATATTTTGTTAAAAATATTTTTTTCATATCATTCAAAGCCACTGCTTTTGTGATATTTTAACTGCAACAACAGAGATTTTATAATAATAAAAAAGAGTGATGTATATTATGTGTGATGTCTTAATCTCATTCCACAGTTGTAGTTTACATATTTGGAAATAAAAGACTCAACAACAAAAATGGTTTGTTTTGTTTTGTTTTGTTTGGTTGCTCACTGCAATTGCATTATCAGACTGCAGTCTGAAGTTATTGTTACTTCTCTGAATGAATATGGTTTGAATATGCTATTTTATGAGAAATGCACAAGGTTTTGTTTTCCTTTTTCATTCACTCCTTGTGCTCATTTCATTTCTGATTCATACACATCTCTCACCTGGGAAACAGCACGCTGGCATTGATATTGCTCACGTTTGAGCTACTAGGGAATTTCTATTTGTGTTAGCACTATAGTGGGTTGCCACTTGATCATTTGGCTTTATATTTAGAATAGAATGATTTGACTGATTATTTCAATGGACGTGTGGAATTCATCTTGATGTATTTCTGCATTTACCAGGTGCTCAAAAAATCTGTAAAAAAAGCTTTTAAATCAACTCTAAATGATTCAGAATTCAGAAAAGCCAGTTAAAATGAATAGAAACAAAAATCTTGCTCTTTATTAGTGAATAGTACAAAATAAATGTACGCTTCTTTGTGTTCCAAATCAAACCCTATAAGCTCTTCGCAGGGGAGGTCTTGAAGGCTTCAAATGTTTGATCTTTCATGTGTCTTTAACGCCTTTTTGCTTTTTCAGTTTCATTATTCAGCTGTTGATCCATGCCAGAGTGAACTCAGGCCAAAACTAAAGGCAGGAAAACCTTTTGCAAGTTAACATTTGGCTAATGAAAGGTTACTGGAGTATTTGTCAAACCAAATGGTACACTGGGAAACCGACAAAAGCCTTACAAAATAATTGAGTCCATACACTCTCAAGAATGTGTTTGTGGTTTTGTAAAGACGTTCATTCTGACCTGTTTTCCTGTTATAGTATTTCTTTCTTTCTTTCTTTTTTAATTTTTGTTTACATGCAAACAAACTCTGACATATATTGTTCTTATTCACACTTTTCACACCTTGGCACCTGCTCATCTTCTGCACTATAATGGTGTTTACAAAGCCATTCATCACTGCTGGTGTTGAGGTCAGCCAACGACCCTTCGCGAGAACTTCTGATCACTGCGTGGTAATTAGCACCTTGTTGTTCTCAGAGGTGCCATAGGAAGAGAGCAGAGTGTTGATGCCACTGTGGCGGATGAACCAGAGAAACTGGCCTCAATCCAAATCCGCTTTAACTGCTCTGTTAATGCTCTCAATGAAACCTGAGAGGTGAAGCAAAAATGAATTTTAGTCAGCTGGTGTATCTTGACTGATCAGGGATCTGTATGAAAAGAGAGAGCTTCTGAGGCAATTTGTGCTGTACTGTTTCTGTCATTGAACCCTTGTTTCATTTTAACTGAAGTGACCGAAACCTTAGATGTGGGACTTTGGTAGAGGCATTATTAGTCACAGCTGACATCATCAGAGATGTTAAGAGACCACCTTGAGCTCACACAGGCAAACGACTTGTGATCAGTAGTGATGTCATAAAGATATTAGTAAAATACTACAGTTGTCACTGTTCGTTCC
Organism: Hybognathus amarus; assembly: GCA_030378365.1. Lineage (NCBI taxonomy): Eukaryota > Metazoa > Chordata > Actinopteri > Cypriniformes > Leuciscidae > Hybognathus > Hybognathus amarus. The sequence goes on from JAQIUQ010000204.1 coordinate 441,935, forward strand.
TTTTAAAGATCACAGTTTTCCTTTCCGTATACCTCACAAAGAAGGAATTTATTTCCAAATTCATTGTGACAGAAAGAGAGAGAAGAGAAAAGAGAGTGAGTGAGAGAAACTAATTAAACCACAATAAATTAATAGTAGAAGAAATTGTCATAATTTCTCTTAATCATAAAAGTCCACCATGCGTTTGGTGCTTTATCAAATAAAATAAAAAAACAAAAATTGTCACCCATTAAACGAAAGAAAAATCACAAGTCTCCACAGAGTGTGTTAATTTACTCTCACCCCAAAGGCTGACCCGCTGAATAGACAGTTAAATTACCTCCACTGCCCGCTGCCCCACTCTCTTTGATCCAAATAATTGGACATTTGAATAAACCAGAGAGACTTTTCTAATTCGCCGGCTGGTTCATCTTCATTGTGTGGAGTTTACATTTTACCTGAGTGGCTTTAACCTCTTTTTCAGATGGCAAAGTATTTAGTCTCCCGAGCACAGAAAGCGTTCCTTTCAAATTAGATAAATGTTTTCAAAATAGCCCAATTTCTTTTGAAATGACTCCAGATATTTAAAATTTTATCTTGCACAAAAGGCCAAAGGCAAACGCTTGATATACATGGTAGTTTTGTTTTCCACACATTTAATGTTGTATAAAACTAGAAGCCCACGTGGAAAACCTTCTGGTGTGAAATATGTACTCCTTTCCAAGAAAAGGCAACCAGCCTGAAGAAAAAATACAACATCTTTTGTCACCTTTAGTAAAATCTCCTTTGATTTATCAGGAGCCTAGAGCACAGTGAGAGAAAGGAAACAGGCCAGTAAAATAGAGGAAAGATTCTTCCATTACGTGCTTTTTCTCCCCCAACAGTTTTAGTACTCGCCGTGTAAGCCAATGTGCGCTGTGCAGAGCTGCCTGCAGCCCACATAGACCCCAGTAAAATGAGACTGGTCAGGTCTTAATGTAACCAACAAAAGCCGGATCAAAATCCATACAAACTCAATTAGGAATCAATTTGAGTTTGTGTCAGACAGTCTGGTGCCAACAGAGAGGCTTTTCTATTAGCTTATGCACTAGAAAAAACTCCTTTCATTTAAATATTTCACATGGGTTGCCTGAGAGTATCTGATGCAAGCCACTTTTACCCTTCTTCCTCTGCCTGCCTCATGAGCCAACTCATAAACTGGGTATTTATAGAATAGGATGCTCTAATCAATTCTGTTCTTTATTTTTAAGAGGAAAGCCATTTCGTCATGTTCCTCCTATCCTTTAAGTGATGCCACCTTGTTGACACGTACCCATTGTGCCGAGATAAGACAATTTGCGACCAGCTGGAAGAACATCTAACATTATACCAAGAGGCAGCCATTATGAGTACACAAAAACCAGACTCATCTCGGATGTCCCTAGAACGGGCTGTAATCTGATTGGTTGCTGCCCTAAGTGACAGCACTAAATCCCTCCCTCTGATAGGCTTTTCTGTGGACTATGAACTGATTCAACATACTGCTCAGGTTGAGTTTGAGCATGTTATTCTGGTTGTTAGCGAATCTTTATGACTTTGATTAATTGAGAGCAATCAGTAACAACAACACTGATGATGACCAATCTTTCTCTTCAGATTAATGCGGCAAAAGAGCCATGGAGAAAGAAGATAGAAATGTTAATTATGTTCTCTGTCTGGTCTGTAGAGTTGATTTCACAAATCTTGTTTGGAGGACATTTCGGTTATTTTCAAGCAGATAGGAATCTATTAAGTTCTGTTGGAGAGTCATAAGTGAAGCTGTGAAGACACCTAAGCGTGACATTCATTTGATTTCTCATTCTTTTAAAATCCAGCCATGGGCTGATCTTTTATTTCTCCTTAAATGCACAGTTCACTAAAACATTTGGGTGAATCTTCACAGAGAAAATGACACAAAAGCAAACGCATTCTCATCCCAAGGCCTCATCTAACTGACAATACTGACCATGCTTCAATATCCGACGCTTTAGGCACCCTTCACACGCTATCCTAGGGCGTCATCTAACTGACTCTTTACCTTTAAGCGTCAGTTAGATGACGCGGGTAGCTTTAGGTCTGGGGTAGGGTTAGGGTTATGCCTGGTTCAGAGTACACATTTTTAGCCCGATTTTGGCACAGTCCGTTTGACGTAGGGTGTCGATGGGATTCGTAAACGACAACGGGCGTCGGAATGCAAGATTCGATCGTATAATCTCGTATAGTGTGTCATAGTGGGTGACAACCTACGTCGCGCCTGCGATGCTTCACAACATCACGATACAAAGACTAGCATGTTTAATTTTTTTAATGGTCGTTCACGACGGTTCCGTCACATGTATGAGATTGACCAATAGGAGCACATCTTTTCTATACACAACTTTCAAAATTGGCGAAACGAAAGAGAGACTATGGTGCTAACGTTACAACTAAAAGTAAAAATATATAAGAAAACAAGAGTTTACCTCAAGTTCTCTTTGGAGGATTGACAGCCCATACTGTCCTCTTCGAATAGGGTTAAGTCTCACGCAATGGCCGTGAGACATACGCAATTCAACCAGTCCACACGCCACACTGTGTATTTCTCAGGCTGAAAAGGCAATGCCAGAGCAATCCAGGAACGTGTCCATTGTCTGGTTTTCTTTCTTCTTTATTTTAAATTTTTCTGAACACAGGACAGCCAATACAACACTCACCGCTTCATCCATTGTTTGTTTACGTTCGTTTCCGGAAGTCACTCTCTAGTTTCTCTTTCTCGATGACATCACGTGCCGTTAAAGACGGCATGCGATGACTGGTCAGGAAGCAACGTGTAGTCTGACATTGTGTCTTGTCCACGACATGACAAGATTTTAGTATTCAAAATCGCGTATTCAAAATCTGACACAGTGATTATCGTAACAGACAAAAAAAAAACGTGTAATCTGAACCAGGCATTAGACCACTCAGGAAAGCGTCATCTAACTGACGCTAAAGGATGCCTAAAGCATCCTGTATTGAAGCATGGTCAAAATGCTTCCCAAGGCGTCAGTTAGATGACGCCTTGGGATGAGAATGGGCTGCTTTGCACTATCTGCAGGATTTTCAAGGATGTTACAAATGGCGTACTTGTACATTTACATTTTACATTTATTCATTTAGCTGACGCTTTTATCCAAAGCGACTTACAATTGCTATGTCAGAGGTCACATGCCTCTGGAGCTATTAGGGGTTAAGTGTGTTGCTCAGGGACACATTGGTGTCTCTCAGTGGATTCCACTGAGAACCCGGGTCTCTCACACCAAAGGCATGTGTCTTATCCACTGTGCCATCACCATCCCACCACCAAACCACCACTTGCATTGTTTTTCTTTTGTTTGCCGGCAATAACTAGCAATAACTACATTTTTATAGAAGACAACTGCTTGATGATTAAACATTTTCAAGGGGTCTGGAACAACATAAGGCTAAGTAAATAATGTTAAATATATAGTTTTTGGTGAATTAATATTTGAGTGTATTAGAAACCTTTATTCTTTTCATACACATATATAGTTGTGCATGTTGGAGCATTTAAAAAAAATAATCGGTAACACTTTACTTGAAGGGGTGTGCATAAGACTGACATGAGACCTTCATAACCATGAAATTACATATGTTTTGAATATGAAGTATGGTTTATGTATGTTTCTGACCAGTGTTGGGGAGTAGTTAACTACAAGTAGCGTAGCAACTAACTTAACTACATTTTTCAGTAGTTTGGCAGTAGCTCAGTTGCTTTTTAAACAGTGTAGCTTTTCCAGTAGCTAACTACTTTTTGCAGCAAGTAGCAGTGTAGCGCAAGCAAAAGCTACATTGCTACATTGTCGAGCCTGCGTGAATCTGTGCGATGCAAAGATATTCTTCTTCTTGTTAGATTACAAACTATTTTTTTGCCATTACTGCCACCTGTTGTTTAATCATGCATCTTGCGGCCAACGTGCAGAAGTGGGTTGACACACCCATATTATGATTATATAGCAAGACGTGACGGCAGATTTGGAGGATGGAGAAACAACTAACGTTAATTCCCATGGCCTTATTTGTCCAAGTTCAATCAGTATTTTTGAGAAAATGTTCTACATGCAATTTACGTTGGATGTATATTTCGTTCTAGCAATGTTGTAGGCTATTTGTTGCAATTGTGCACTTTTGACAAACAGTCTGAGATATTTTAGTGTTGTGTGTAATAAAACAATACTCTTTGAAATCGTAATTGCATTGCCTTGCTTTAAACACTAAATATTTTACTTAAAACATTCCTCAGAGACTTATTCAGTTATTTATAATATACGTTGTTCAAAAAAACAAAGCACAAGTAGTTTCAATGTAGCTAGCTACTTTTTGATAGTAACTTGTAGTGTAGCAAACTACTTTTCTAAACGGGTAGCTTGACTGTAGTTTAACTACATTAACTTACGAGTAGCTTGAAGCTTGTCAAACTACAGTTTCAGAGTAGCTTCCCCAACACTGTTTGTCATTTAGTGTCTTTTGGTCTGTAATGACATTTTGAATGCAAATATGACATTGTTAAAGATGTCTTTGTCATAAACCATGACATCATAACCTGTCCGTGTCTTTGTCATGACAACTTGACATAAAATTAAGTTAAACTGTCATGTGTTTGGTTTTGACATTGGCTGTCATGAGGCCATTATAAGTGTGTCATGAAGATTTTTCGCGACCTCAGCTACAGTGGTACTAATTTGTTATTAAAAAGTTATAATGGCTTCATGACAGCCAATGTCAAAACCAACAACCTGACAGTTTCATGTAATGTTAAGAAAGGGAAAACATTATTGAAAAAACCTTTAAATGTCTTGTTTGTATTATCTCTAAGGCCTTAATGATCAGGTTGTTTATTGAAAAATAGGACCTGATGCCATGTTTCAAGGCAGGTTTGTATTTACACTTTTGGCTCAGCATTCAGTTTTAGTAATGCAGGTAATATTTTCAAAATTTCAGAGTATTTCCACTAGCAGATTCTCCAGTCAACATCTACACAACCTTCCTGTTCGCGTTCTGACAGTGATTGTTAAAGACGTCCATTTCTCATTTCTGTGTATCACAAGGTTGGCCTGTCACAGATCAGGTGCTTTATCTTACACTGACAGCCGCTTGTTATACCCATTGAGTTATTTCAGTTTCGAGGTGTGGCGCACTTTTGTGTATTACTCCATAGTTTCATAACGGGGTTTAGCTGTTTGATATGGTAGCACTAAACGTGGGACAAGAGGAATTTTGACGGTCGTGAAAACAGCCTGAAGAAATCACAAATTTATCATCCATTGATCAGATCTGTATAGATTGCAACTGCAATATAACCTGCAGTATATTAAAGGATCCAGACTGCTCAGGCTAGGGATGGCTAGCTGCTCTCAAGTGGAGTCACAGTAGCATTAAAACGTGAGTCATTTCATTAAAAATTGTTTCCATCTGGCACTCTGTTGTATGGGTAGAAACCGATGAGAACCTTTTATTATTCTTATATACAAAGCATTTAAACGTATTAGTGATTTCACTTTTATGTAATTTCACATAATGCCTTTACTATGTAATACTAAAACTGAAGGATTAATGCATAAACAGAAAGATCATAGTGATTTAAATAGTGGGAGTTATCATCTTGGGTAATTATGAAAAGATTAGTGTATGGAATTCAGAGAGATTGAGAATGTAGGGATTTGATTGAGATCAAGACAAACACAGGAGAGACCTAGATGTGAATGGAGAGATCGAAGTGAGTATAGAGAGATCAAAAGAGAATGGAGAGATCAGTATGGAGAGCATCCGAAATCATATACTCGCATAGTATATATTGATGAAAACAGCACATAAAAAGACTAGGGTGCCCGAATTCCCAGTGTTCGCAAAACAGGCAAAAACACTTACAACTTCTGTCAAGATTGTAGATATGGCAGTGAAGTGACAAGTCACATGACAATGACAACATGATGGATTTAGTATATCAGGGTTTTATTCATTCTACACACATGCATGGTGTATAGAACATTCCCTTATAAACACTCTCAAAGTAATTACTTATTCAAAAGAACTACCATCTCAGAGAGTATGCATTTTCAGACACCAGTGATCCAACTGAGTAGGGGAGAGCGAGGCACAACCTAACGCTTTTTGGTTTTGGCTCAATTAATTAAAAAATAATTAGGTTAGATTAATACTTTTTTACACAAGCAACATACACATCTCTGCTACGAAATGACCACTTAAAGTTTGTTTCTAGGACCTACCATTTTTGTACAGTTGCACTGAAAGTGACAGAAGTGCAAATGTTACAACTTACCCCATATACAGGGTTAATTGTAACAGATAGATGGGTTAGTTGTAACACTTGTGTGTAACACACATAATTCAGTACTATTTTATTTGTAGAGTTTGAAATTGTTTGTGCATCTGTTTAGACAGATATCCATACATCCATCCATCATCCAATCATCCTTCTATTATGGATCAATATCATGGATAGGGACATAGAAAAGGGCTGCATAGTTTTGCAATATAATGAATAAAATTATAAATACTGTAATTGCAATTAAATTAGATTTGTGTGTGGCAGCTGCATGTACAAATATTATTATTAATAATAATAATTGTAATAACAATACAAATGAGCTTAAAATAAAAATTTAAAGGGTTTATTGCATTAATAACCGGCCATATTTTTAATAAACAAACAAGTTATCATTCACAGTACACTAAATTTTAATCATTTTAAATTCCAACATTGTTTGTGAAAGTCTAACAAAGTTAAATGTATAAATAAATACTCAAACCTGAAAAGTTGTGTGGCTCCGTTTTCATTTGATTATCATTGTACACTTGGCGGCTTAGTTGTAACACTCTGTTACAACTAACCCCGCTGTATATTACATATTTTAAACCTAGCTAACAGTCGCTAGGAATTGCTGACATGTTTCAAAACGGTGCTATGTTTGAGCAAACAAGACAGTTATTACGGCAACATAAAGTTAGATTTGGAAACGTTTACACCCAACTCAGAAACCGAAAAAAACCTATGATGAAAAAATTTACTTTCATGATGTCAAAACACTCTTTGTCCAGTATCTTCACGAAATATAATCAAAACTTTCCGCAAATTCGCGAAGACCGTCTTCTGGCAGCAAGAGAAAAATAGCGGAAAGACAACCTGCTTGATCCTGACGAACTATGTAAAGCGTCCGTGTTACATTTAACCCCGCGTTAGGTTGGGAGTATGGAGAGATCAGAAGCAGTATGGATGCATCATTGGGAGTATTGTAAGAGATTGAAAGAGAAACAGATATGATGCAGCAAGTGAAAGTGGGGCCTCATGAACCTGTGGGATTTTTTGGGTTTCAATCATGAAGGTGTGAAGTATAAGTTCATAATGGAAAGATCAGAGGCAGTCTGGATAAATCGTAGAGTGTTGTAAGACCATTCAGTGTAGAGAGAGATCGTAAGAAAGAACAGAGATCAGATGGATGTAGAGATGTGAACAGAGAGGTCTTCAAGAATATATAAAGATCAGCATGCCTACGAGAGATTAGTGTAAGTAATTATACAGAACTTGCATGCAGTGAGCGGTTCTCAGGATACAAAGATCAGTGTGGGTGTGGAATAATCAATTCACACTGCTGCTAATCAGTTTCTTGGTTCTTGAATTGTAGCTGCATATTGATCATGTGTTCAGCATGCTCAGATGGAGTGTAGTATTTCAGTCTTTTACTACTTCCAATAGACCATATGGCATCATTTAATGCTCTGTGATATTCCAAAAACAGACAATGTTCCTTAAGGAATCATTAAACATTTAATTTAAAAGGTCCTTCAAGATTTGTCAACCGTGCACACAATAAAGTACGCCAATAACACGATTTCCAGCATATTCATATACATGAACAAGTCTTGAAATCAGGGCAATAATTTCTTACTTAATGCCCAAACATTCAGGGACCCGAATGTAAAAAAAGAAATAAAAAAAAAACTGTGAGTCAGACCAAGTCATGGTGGTTGCCGGGAGGAATGAGAGTGAAAGAGAGCGAAGGATGAAATGTTTCCGAGTTGAGTGATGGTGAGGAAATGCAGTTGGGCTCCAGGGACCCGCTGCAAGACTTCATGATGGTTCGGGCTCCCAGTCACCTGAGCTTGGCTTCTGTCTGATACCAGAGAACTTTGCTGACAAGCAGTCACTCAAAGGTGCAACCAAGCCTTTCAACAGCTGCCCAACGGCGAACCATAGAGAGCATATCCAGTCCGAAAGGCCCAGGCATGCTTTTGTCAATAGAGCAATTATTGTAACTGGATACACGCATGAGTTTAATGCTGGATTTATTACTAATTGAGGCTGAAATTTCTGGGGAAAAATGGCTTTCATAGGATTTCTGAAAAATTAGTTAAATCATTTGTTGGCTTTCTGCTTCCTGTCATGTATAGGGAGCCATAACTGACAGAATGAAAATCCAATGAAATATGTACAATGTCAAAGGAATGACATTTCTTGGCTCTTGGCTTCATATTCAGCTTTGCAGTTTCACATATCTGCAATATGACATTCTTCGGAAATACAATAGCTGTGGTTCTTTACTGTCAAAACACACAGGCGAATCTGTGAGAGCTAATTTATTCTGTGGACATGCAGGCTAAGGGAAGACAATCTACTGCTTCAGATTCACTTTATTAACACTGATGGCATTTCAGAATCCTTACGCAATTTGGGAAATTTTACCAGCACAGTAATGGGCGACTGTTCAGATGAAACCAGTGAGACTGGCGTGATTGGTTATGTCATCTGCCACACGTTTCTTGACTTTGCTACCAATCGTAAACTAATTTGCTTTGAGTTAGGTAACTGCTGACTGTGTGAGGTATTGTAAATAGTTTCCACAAGTGTTTTCTGTCTTTTTCCCCCATGAATCAACAGGAATATGCACGAAAGAGCATACAAATGCATTCCTGTTGAAAATAGTAGACTTTGATTTGCAATCCTAGATCTCTGGATCCCAACCCAATTCCAGCTGATCCCACGTAAGCAATGAACTAGAAAATATCATATTACTAAATTGAAGTCCACTGAAGCAAAAAATGCTGCATACAGTATGAACATAGAAAGTGAGAGGAACATACATTTCATTAACGGTGTAAGCAGGTTTTCCATCGGCTGAAAATAATAAGGATGCTGAGAAAAAGGAAAATGAATGCATATTCTTTTCTGATACCGTGTAATGGGCTAGCAAAGTTTGACTAGAACTTGGGCTCAGATTTCATCGAAGGATTATTTCTGTTCTAAATAGGAGTCCGCCACCTCACGCTGCTGTTTGGGATTTTGTTGACAGGGACGTCTCTTCCTCTTTCAGTCCATTGTATTCGCTAGAAGACACTCTGCAGTGGTAAATTAACATTAAAATCAACCCCAGCGAGGCTCAGTCTCCACAGTGCATCTGGCTCTCCCAATAATCCAATATATTCCAATGGAGTTGCTCAGCAGCTGTGAAGTCCAAGCAGCAGGGATGTCTTTCATAGGAGAAATGAAGGTCTGTGTGATTTGGAGCTCTGAGGCATACAGAGGTCATTCTCTTTTGCTGAAGTTATATCCTCTAGCTGTGTGTACAACTGTCTTCTAGTAGGTGGCAAGTCTTCAAATGATTCAAAGGCTTGTGAGCTTTCACTTTCTCCATTTTTTTGTTTTATTTTTTGTTAACAGTTTAAATAAATCTCTTTCTTGTTCCCAGACAGCCGGAAGGATGGCAGTTGATATGTTCGCTTATGTGGCGTGGCACAGCACACAGAATTTGTAATTGTGTTTGCCAAAGCAAATACTTTGTATTGTTGCTAATATAGGGACTAACAACCAGTTGTAATGTAATTAGGTCTCTGCCTACACTAATTGGCAAATTATGATACTCTCCATTATTTCTCTTAGCTGTGTCAGAAACACATTCTCCTGCATTTTGGGCCAGGGAAACTTGCCTAAAATCATATAACTGACAACCTCTGCTAATACTTTCTGGCCCAAAAATATGTCTTAAATTGTTCATTTCATATTTTTATTTATTTTTTTTTAAATGAAAAACAGCAATACTTTACAATAAGAATACACTAATAAAGTACTTACAAATCATCTGGAAACTATAGATAATTCATAGTTTATTACGCTGTAGTCTCTATATATTAATAGGCTATATACTGTGTGTGTGTGTGTGTGTGTAATAACTAATTTAATACTGGTTTAAAATACTTTACATCACTTATATGGTTAACAATTTGATAACACAAGCATTACAAAACCAGCACAAATCATGATCTAACTCTTTTTTATATATATTTTTTTTTGTTATAATAATACAAATTTGAATAATATAAAATAATAATAATTTTGTTAATAACAGTGAAAAATGAATGAAGAACTCTCTATTTGTGATAGCCTATTACTATTAACAAAGAGACTACAATATATAAACTATTTGAATTAACTATAAATAATAGTTTGCTAATGATTTGTAAGCACCTTACAAACTATACTTAGCTATATATTATACTTCCCTTACAACTATCTGTACAAAAATATACATTACTGTATACTTATTATAAAGAATTTCTAAAACATATAAAAGGGTTAAATTGCTGAAAATGTAGTTTAGTTTACTATGATGAAAAGTTCAAACGTTGTTATGGTTATCGTTAAATTAATCATCAAAGTAACTACTATTCTCCGCACACACGGGACGTTAATTTACACTAGGTGATTCAGCTCCTGCATTCAAATGTACAGTAGCTGTCAATTTAAAAATGTAGCAGTGTGTACGTGACCAGAGCCAAGGGGGGTGAGCTCTTTTGATTTGGACCAGGAAGCAACCACCCAGAAAACCCCAGCAACAGCATAGCAAAATTCTAAAACCATTCAGAATACCTTAGCAACTGCATAACAATGCCCAGTCATTCACTACTCCCATAGCTGTGAGTTTTATGCATTTTTTCTTTCAGTACCCTCCCCACCCCAAAACTCCTTTTTTCTTTCTCTACTGAAATGGATTAAACTTTGATTACAGTCTCAGTCCCAACTTTGTGTTGAGAATAATTTAAGTCTTTATAGGTGTGCTATCATATTTTTGTGAGCCATACAATTAAGGATTAAAATGAAAAAAAAAAAAGCTAAATTCTGATTGGTGCTCTTTCTCTTTGCATAAGGCATTGTGATTGGTCGTTTTTTTTTTAATCCAACCTTTAGATTGAGAAGGTGTATTACTGAGCTTTTTTTTATCCATCTACATTGCATCTTTTATCAATCTATATCCGTTTTCTATCTATCTATCTATTTATATTTAAAGTTACAACTTTTTTATTTTTATTTTGCTGCATTGCAAATACTGGTGTGTCCTTCAGAAAAAAAAAAAAAAAAAAAAAAAACCTAAACGTATTGAAACCTCTAAATTGTGTTGGCAAAAATCACAGAAACACAAATAAAGCAAATGACACTTTATAGCTGACAGGGCTTACCTGAACCCAACTAGCCCGTTATCCAAATCCGTACTGGATAAAATATGAACCACAAGTTTTGAAAATTCACATTTATTTTGTCCCTTGACTCCAAAGCCTTTGCAAATAAAGCGTCCAGTCAAGTAGCCCATCTGATATTTGAGCCACATACATTTCGAATACAATAAATAAATATTTTTTTAGTCAATAGTAAAATATTATAATAATATTACAGTATATCTAAATCGTGATTGGTCCAATTAAGTCACAGCTTCTGCAGATCATTTGCTTCAAACTGAAAGTGTTGTTGTCATCCTCTATCAACTATCATGTTGCTCCAAACTCAGCCAAAAATACAAGTTTTACCTGTTAATGTTGGATGTGTTGGTTGGACACCAAGAGAGCCAGAGCTGCCACTGGTGTTTATATGAATGACTGAAGAGATATCGTGCCAAATGAGTTGGCCATTGATCTTATACACACTGTTTGGTTTTCTCTTCCTTTCTTCCTAACACACATTCAAGAAGATTTTACCTAAAGACGTGGTGGAACTCAAATAACTCATATACAATAAAAAGAGCTTCCGGAAATTGCACGCAACAATCACCATTTATTCCAATTTAAACTAAGTTCATTAGGTGATGTAAATAGGAAATGAAATTTTCATCCAACCCTGTTTTATTGTGCCACAACCCTCATGAGGTTGCATAGTTGTTATGGAGTTAAGCTGAGTTTTAACATTAATTTCCACCAATTTATGCATAACTGAGCACTCAATGAATACATTTAGGACAATAATGTTTTATGGAAATAAGCTGTATGCATTCAGAAAGTTTTATAATTATCATCTTTTCTATGAACCGAAAGAGTTCTCTTTAAATGAATATAATTAATAAGGGTACACAGCTGGACTGAGGATTGCGCATTTACAATTATGCATGACTGTGAGAGATATTTCATCTTCTCTCAATTAAATATTCAGGCAATTATTTCAGAAGATTATTGACCTCAGAGGGGACCTGTAGTGACACATTGGTTTTGAACGTACCTTTCTCTTACTGTACTTATGTTAATTAAAACTAAAGAAACTTCCCAGCAGCATCTTCACAATGTCCAAACACATGTGGCAGATCAAATATTTCTCTATTTTTGTGTGCCTAAGTTTTAGATATTTCCCGATGTTAACTTGTGAAGTTTGCACTTTTCCCGTTGGTGTAAAACAAAAACTGACGGAGGTCCGCTAATGTTCAGTCATTCATGGTCTTTACCACTAAAATTATACACGGGTGTGAATATTACACAATGACGACTCATTTATTAGTTTATGTATTTTAGCATTTAATATCCAGCCATTTAGCTAGAATGGCGATACATATTAAATGAAGGAGATTCATAAAATTTAAAAGGATGCATTTAATGTATAAAATAATCCAACAACAGCGAATAATAATTATTATTATTAAATGAATCCCTTTTATGGTTTTTGGTTCTGCAATATTCTGGACTTTATTCATTTTAAAGATGATATCTGGATTGTATAAACATCAGATAATTGTACAGTTTGGATAAGGCATTGAGTCACCCCAAGCTTCCTAATGGGTAAGGGACAACGTTATTACAGAATGTGGTTTTTGGCCTCTTGTGTAAATAGTATGAATTCGAGTCTCGCAGGTCATCGTACGGCAGTTGTATATGCTAATGTCTGGGCTATATTAATCTTAACTGGCGGACCTCAGAGAAGGGCTGAGCTGTCGGCTAGTGCTGGATCTGCTTTAACGCCACATCTGTTTCCACTTGGCTGTGGACGTCTTTGCATCGAGCCTCCAAGTTCAGACGTAACACTGACTTTAAATTACAGTGACCTTAATAACAGTTGCTAAACCATTCAGCACTGGTTAGATTTGTTTCACAGATATTTGTTTTAGCAGATATCGTGTTTCGGAGAGAGAAAGCATTTGAGAGAGAATGCAAAATTGCAGCGTAACACAGTGACACACACGTAACTGTTGAAGGCTGTGTTAGTGTTACACGTGGGAGAGTGGCATTTGTTTGTATAAGCCATTAGCTTTACAGGTCAGTTATTTGACATTTGTGTAATCCAGAAACCTGTGGTCATGAAGGAAGTAAGAATGTGAACTTCCTCTGAGGCTTGGGACTGTTCCTCCCCTTTCTCTCCTGAGTAAACAGTGAAATTGGCCAGGAGACATTTGAGGAGGGGTGGTTTTACTTGATAGCATTTTGAATTTATTTAAAATAGTTTTGGGTGTTTATTGCAACTTTTTCATCTTGTTTCTGTCAAAAGCACTTGGTTTTGTGGTCTGCGTGAATTTCACTTGATTTTAAAACCAGAAATGGAGGATGGCGCAGAGAACACATTTGATGAGAAATGTTTGAGCTTATTTTGATAATCTCTGACTTTGGGATTTTGGCAAACTAGACATGTTTGTGATTTTCATGTCCGAAGCAATTGTTCATAGTTTTGTACATCTTAAATTGCATGCCAACCTCTCAAAAATCATAACGCTCCAAAAACAACACACTGTTAATTGCACTGTAAAAAATCCCGTAATTTTTACGGAATAATGCTGGCAACTTTAGTTGCCAGAGCAATTCTGTAAAAAATACATCAAAACCGTAATCACCTTTACAGTAATAAACTGTATTTCATTTACTAAAATCTGTTGATATAATAATTTTATGATAATTTAATTTCTGGGTCCCACTTTATATTAAGTGGCTTTAAGTACTATGTACTTGCATCGAAAAATAAGTACAACATATTATTGTGTTCCTGTTGTATTGTAAAACACTTTTGCTGCTATTGAGGTATGATACGGGTAAGGTTAGGGACAGGTGTGGTGGTATGGGTAGGTTTAAGGGTAGGTTAAGGTGTGAGGGAAGGGTCAACTGTGTAATTACAAATGTAATAACATATATTAATTACAGCTGTAATTACATGCTGGTATTTTTAAAATATAAGTACAATGTAAAAACATGTATGTACACAATAAGTCCATTGTATCAAATTATTAATTTCAATGTAAGTACATAGGACTTAAAGCCACTTAATATTAAAGTGGGACCGATTTCTGTTTTGTACCATGTAATACACTGACAACCATCAATCACCACAGCAGTGATTTAAGTTAAATGAGCAATCAAAGCTCATCACAAGTTGTCTTCCGTTAGAAGACACTTACATAAAGAAGCTGCACAGTGTCATTCACACAAACATTAAACACCATCATGTTAACACACGTGAAATTTAAAAATGCAATAAACATTCATTTAACAACTTTAAATGTAACATAAAACCCTAATGTACATAACTGATTAGGAAAAAAAAACAAGAAAATTATGAGGAAACATAGTTATTTCAGCAAAAATGCATCAAATGTGAAGTGTGACGCAGGGAATTATGGGAATGTCAATTTACGGGTTTTCGCTGTAAATTATACAAGGAGTTGTTCTTTTTCACTTTCAAAAACTGTAAAGTTAACGTTTTTTTACAGTAAAAATATATCACAGTTATTTACGGTATATAGTACAGAAACTTTCTGTTAACCAATTAACAGTTTTGCACTGTAGCATTTTTACAGTCTTTTACCATTAAAATTACGATTATTTTTTACAGTGATGTAGTTATGACCATTTCTAAAGGTCTCTCTCTCTCACACACACACACACGCACACAATCTGGATGTGTGTGAAGTCCTGTGAACTTGCTTTCTGCTGTTATTGTGAATGTCAAATGAGCCACAATCTATTTACTAACAAACGTTTACGCTCGCAGCACTCATGTTTATTGCAATAAAATCAGTTTGATGATGAAAAAATCTGTTATACAAAATGTAGAAACCACAGATTATAAAAACATAGAAATGAGAAAAACACCAGCACAGACCAATGTAAATAAAACATTACAAACAGAAGACTGGGAGGGTTGCTGCTTGATATTTCAGAGGAATGTTTCGGGGGTTGGTCTGATGTGACATAGCAAAGACAGCTAAGCAGAGGAAAGCCGGACATTTTCTGATGATCATGATTAGAAGAGTGTTACACAGCTAATACCTGCACTAATCCTTATTTAAGCTACAATCTGCTGTGCATAAAGTGCAACTCAAGTGAATAGAATTCCTTCCTGAAATGATCAACCAGTGCTATTTTCATTAAGTCAATCCGATTACAATACACCATAGTTCAGCTGAATTCGTATTCATGTGAAATGACAAAAATCTGTCACAGGTTCTTCGCCGCACATATTCATTTTACAAGGTCTTTCTGCAAAATGAAACAAGACATTTTATGTTGCTTTCTGGGACGATTATCACTATTATTACTATTATTATTAGCATAATCTTTTCTCTTATGAATGCTTTTAAGATTCAGTTACATTTAGAGATTTACATTTGTAAATACTGTAACTTGTATTTTCCTTGTTTGTAAAGTCTATTGATACTAAAAAAAGTTTATTTTCTTTAGTTTAAGATTTTGTTCTGAAGAACTGAAGAAATAAATGCCCTAATAGCAAAAGCATTTAATGAGCTTTTTTGAGGAGACAACCCTAGCATTCAAATAAAAAATCATGATATGTAACAGAACTGATGTGTATTATGTGAGAGAGTGTGTAGTTGTGTAAATGTGATTTTGCTAAAGCCCATCGCCTTCCTTTGAC
The DNA here is from genome assembly GCA_030378365.1 of Hybognathus amarus. NCBI lineage: Eukaryota > Metazoa > Chordata > Actinopteri > Cypriniformes > Leuciscidae > Hybognathus > Hybognathus amarus. Next base: position 458,094 of record JAQIUQ010000204.1, read on the forward strand.
TGCAAGAATCCAACACACATGTGGTTTTACTTCGGCAAAACTAATGCATAAACATCAGAAAAAATATATCAAAATGACCTTTACCACATCTGTTTTCTCTTTTGTCCCTCAAAATGGATCTATTACTATGTAAAGTTATGCATATGGAAATATAAGTGTGCACTCTTACACTGAGCTTCACCTGCCGTATGAGTGAAACAGAGAAATGCGCCTTCCAAGTTGCTGTATTTGACTGAAATATTGCTGTAAAGCTTTATTAAAGCCAGGTGTATGGGGGATGTGATCCAGTTGCATGCTTCCTTACATGGCCTTTTCAACTCATTCTTTAACAGTTCTAGGATGTGCATTGCATTTAAGGGTCACTGACTGTGAGGATGGTCAACAAATGATATGGTGAAAATGGCATGCATGCCCCTTTGTTCCGTGGATTACTGCTCCAGTTGCAGCATGGCTACAGTCACTTTCTGATTGAGGCCAAGTTGAGGGAAAAAAGACGAAAATCTGCACTTTTTCTTTTTGATGCAAGCTAGAATTACAGTGAGAAAACATGTACTGTCATTGGCTGAACAGGCCAGCCTGCCCACAGCATGAGAGGAATCTTTCTCCATGAGGGGCACGTAGAGCAAATCCGATGGATAACGGCCAAAAAGTTGTATATTCAAAACAAATAATCTGCTTTGCATTCCTCCTCAGCTCTGCGTAATCGTCTTCCGCAACAGCCTTTGCTTAAGTTCTACTCACGATAATATGGTTATGCGATCATTTTCTCGCCGACTCCGTATCCGTGTGATCCAGGGATTCCAGCTCCAGGTTTTAAGTTCTGCCTCTCTCTCTCATCTCGGCTCAGTTCGCACAGAGAGAAATCCCTCAGCCGCGGGCCGCTCTCTCTCCGGCTGGAACGGGACTCAACAAACCCGAAGAAGACGCTCTAAGGACTGAAATAAATAAAGAGGACATCTTTTGTTTGTTTATTTTTTTTGCGTTCTTTTTTTGCTCTTTTTTTTCAGTAGTTGCCTTGCGAACAGGTCCGCGTCCTCTCTGTCTCTCTCCTCCAGCAGGACAGACGCACGGACTCTCTCCCTACTCGCATCTCTTCATCCCGGCACGGACTGAGCGCGGTTCTGCGGGAATGTGAGCGCTCACACCGAGAGAAAGGCTCGGATGAGCGGAGCATGTGTGCGGTGTGCGCTGAGACGCGCTGCTCCTATTCTAAAACCTGCTTGTAATTGCCTCAACTGATTCATTAACTTTCCGTCTGATTTTCTTCAACTCTCCGTTCACTCTCAAAAGGTAAGAAGCTTTTTTGTTAACGGTCATCATGCGCGCATACTGCTAAACCCTGTTGCTCTATTATGGATGAATTTCAAGTTTGGGTTGGTTACTCAAACTTTCTGTGCAAAATATATATTAACGAGGAATTAATTATTCGGATCATGCATGTTGTAAGGTTAGGCTATATCAAAGTGAGTATTTTAAATATAAAGGCCTATTACATGTTTATATATATATATATATGAGGGAAAAAAATATGAAAGCATTGAGTTCCAGTCATATGACTCGAAAATAACAAAACTACTCTGTTCAGAGTAATTAAAATGATGGAAAGGGGGACCATGGCTAATTGAGAAATGGTTAATCAAAACACAACCAGATGTGGATTGATTTGGTCGGCTGCCATTTCTCTCTTTGTTTTATTTCTTCTTTCTTTCTCTCACTCTCTCTTTGAATGGAAACTATTAGTGTGGGAAATGAGGGGAGATCTAGGGTCTTCAAATAAATCCAAGAGTACTTCATTCCATTGAAAATTCTTTAAAGGTGTCAGTGAAGTCTGCACACTTTAATTTATTGTCATTGCCTTTTGCTTCCTACAACAAGCATTTGGTGACCTACATCAACTGTTGAACTCACTAAAGCTTGACTTAGGTCGTTAAATTGAGGTCTTGTGTCTATAATTAAAAGCAATTTCAGGCTCTTTTTGCTGGTTTTTAACTCCTCTGGATGATTAATGGGAAAAGAATGGTTCAGAGTGCACCGACAGCAGAGATAGAGTGCTAACTAGGGGACTGTAAGAACCCAGTGCAGTTTAAATCGTCTGAACCTGACTTTCTCTAAATGTAACATTGGACACTTGTGAGCAGCCGCTGTTAAATTAGATCCTTTAACCCCACATTCATAATTAATCCGCACCCGGGCCCCTGGTGCCAACAGTGAGATGAGCAGAATCCGGTCGGTGGCACTTCTTTGCCCAAACACACTCTGAACTGCTCTGAAACGAACATCGTGCCGGGGCAAAGAGAAACTGGCAAACTTTGCATTAGTATGCATGTTACGATTGTAATTACATAAGTAATAATATTGTAATTAATGTATTATAATTATTTACGGTGCTGATAATTACACACTATTATTGTCATTATTGTAGCAATTAAATATAATAGCATATAATATATGTAGCTGGACACTGCAATTTGAAATGTATTCAAAACACTGGGCAAATCACAATTGTTTTCGGGTAAACATTGCTGTGGTGTGTAAGACCCTACGAGTCAATGCATGAGCGCAGTGTTGCTTGAATTGCGGTGCATGACGTGAGAGACACTAAAAACTGAAGTGCGAAACATCTCGAGTCACCTGAATGAAAATCTCGCCTGCTTGTTTCAAATCGGTCTGCTGTTTATAGACGGACGCTGTGTTTTGAGTTTATGTAAATTTGAGTTTATGATTCAGGCCAGTCTAATGTTTTTTTTTTTTTTAATGGCATGTTTTCATTGTTACATTCAGAACATTGAAACATATCTTGTAAAAATAGTGTATAACTAGAATATAAGTACTAGGCTGGTATTTGATCTCATAAAGCTACAAAAACCCTATTTTAAACACCCAAGTCCTCCGAATTAGAACTTCAGATGAGGATGTGGAGTTTTACCATATGCCATGTGGTTTTTGGTCTGGATTCTTGCATGTCACCATTTGTGCTTTAAATAGACTTTCTCTGACCAAAAAATGTTTTGAATTTGTATAAGTGTGAATGGACTCTGTTTGAAGCCGCTCTATTAGCATTTCAAAGTGGCCTGAGCTCTATTTGAGCCCTGTGCTCTATTAGCTTCAGCACAGGCCCGGAGAACAGGAGGGGTGAGAGGGGACCAGGGCTTGTAGTTCATTTCTCCTCGTCTTTGTGTTTGTGTGTGAAAACACTATCCCATCCTTTTCATTTCAAAGGAATATTTTCCTTGGCTCTGTTTCTTTCTGGCCCCCTTCCTGCATCAGAGAAATGAAAACAGCCAAACATGAGCAGGATTATGAGATCCACCAGAGAACTTGCTTAGGTATTTTCACTCAAAGTGGAAAATGAGTGTTTCTATACATTTAATGCAGAGATGACTGAATGCTTTAACACCTACACAGAAATTATTCTCACAATTGTGCAGCTTTATGTTTATGATAGTTAATCTCACATAAAGCCCGGCAGATGTCTGATTTTTCACGATTCGCCTCATCTTCATAGTGCAAACATTTTCTCCTAAATTTAATGTTGATTTATTTATTTATTCTTTTAAGTCAGCTTTGAAAGTCTGTTTCATTGTGTATCCGTGAATCAATCTGTTTTAAAAATTAATTTTGTTAGCGAGATTGTATTAGGTCTACTTTCTGAGTTCTTTGTCCTCTGACCTCTATATTAATGTACTTATGTATATATATAATCTTCTGTTCTCATTGAATAATATTACATTAATTTTTTATTACATATATATATATATATATATATATATATATATATATATATATATATATATATATATATATATATATATATATATATATATATATATATATTTTTTTTTTTTTTGGCAATCTGGAAAATATGAATTGTGGTCTAGTGTGCTAACCATATGGTTAATATCAGACACATGTGGTGAGCATTTGAATGGTTCAAATGTATAAAATATGAGCATTTCTCACGTCAAACTAAGTAAAAAGATGTGTTTTTTTATCACAGTTATGGCTTTTGCTATAAAGCTTTTGTTCAAAATGTGGAATAACTTTTATTAGAGCCTTAGTACATGTTTTTGTGTGCGTGCATGCATGTGTGTGTTTGTGTGTGTGTGTTTGCACAACAGTGTAATTCCACTGACAGCCATTGTTCTCCAAACATCAGAGACGCTTGCACAGCCGAATCAAATAATCGGACTCACTGAACAACAGATATGCCATTCAGCTTGTAGACTTGAATAGTGTATAGAGTTTTTAATGCCAAAAAATAAATAAATAAAATAAATGTGATAAAAAAAGTTTGTGCTTAAGGATTTTGAGAAAAAAAAAAACATGGACCACTAGATATTCATTTCAGAGTCATTTGCTCCGTAAGGCAATATTGTTACTTTTGAGACGACGTGAAACAGGCCATATATGCTGTGGCTACCGAGCGCATGAAACCGAAAACACATTCAGATGTGCAAGAATATCAAAATTTCTTTCTTTCCCTGTTTTTGATTCAGTTGTGTGTTTACAGAGCACCCTGCTGTGCCGATAAACGCTCGCCAATTGCGGGGAATAAACAGCCCTGTTACACTTGGAGTTTTATGTAAAGTGCTCAACTGCCTTTGGTGGGTCAAATACCTGCATTTTACGGTGGTTTTTATTTTACGATCAGTAATCAGTGGAAGGCAGGGCGCCTTCTCTGCCATTTTGTCAAAGCGTTTGTTTCTGCTTGCGAAAGGTTTTGTGTGACAGTGGGACGGCAGACTTCATACACAGGCTGCCATTTTAATCAGCTGCAGACTGTGGGCAGCACACAGCACTCTGAACACACCCCGACTCCAGTGTGTTCAACACATGCAATCAGTCTCATTCATTTCAAAATATCTGGATGTCATATAAATCATTTTTAAATACAAACAAATGTTGATTAAAAAAAAGTAATTTAGAAAAAAAGTATAATCATTATAATGATATTTCAACAAATAATCCACTAATATTGACAGTAAGTCAACAACAAATAAAGTGGTGCCGGAGAGATAAGTTCAATCACTTTTTACATCCTATCACTTGCTAAAACTAAATTAACTCGGGTATGTTTGTTTTTATTTAAATGTAAATGAAATCCACAGCATGGATCGTGTTATTTCGTTTTCAAATTCAGAACTACACATATTTAGTTTGGTGTACACACAGAAGGCATGACTTACCTATCGCAGAAATGGTATTTAGGGGAAAAAAATGAAAAGAAAAATTCAATTTCTCATCAGAGAAGAGAAGGTAGGAACCCAGGTACAGGGTAAACAGTATCTGTGAGCAGAGAGAGAGAGAGAGGGAGAGGGAGAGAGAGAGGTTTATTAGACGTCTGGTGGTAGGGAGAAGGGTTGTGTCTCGGTTGGCTTACAGGGCCACACTTGAAAGGGCTTTTTAAGCAGACACACCTGTCATTTCAGAACGCCAGGAGATTTAAGATACAGTGTCATTGTCCTTTTGTTAGTTATCTACAACAAGAACTTCTCTGAATTTTAAAGATTATAAAAATGTTAACTTTCGGAAGTTTTCATTTTTTTTTTTTACATTTATTTACTATTATATTACTATTATAATATATCTAATCTCTACCAAATATATTAATTGTTACAATTTACTGTTAACCTTACTTGTTTTACTTTAAGTTGCCCATTAAAGGTTTCAAAAATGTCAATGGACATTTGGAATTATATATGAATCTAATATTTCAGTTTTTTTTCGGTTAAGTGTCCGAACATTTCAGTGATGGTGTCAATTCTTATCAGAAAATACTGAAATAAGAATAATGGTTAAGACATTCCATGCGGATTCCACTAATCCTCAAATAACTAATCTAATCTGGGGTCAACAGTGAGTTGTTTCTTAAAAACATTCCGGGGTCAGAGGTCAGACTTATCTTGTGTGGTTCACCGGGGCAGATGTAGCCAATCACGAGGGTGTTCCTGGATCTCTTGACCTCCTGTTATAGATAATTTTGCTTTAAATTATCTTTCTACATGTTCAAAAACTGCAGCAGGTGCTGATTCAGCTGACAAATGGAGCAGATGTATCAGAATGAAAGTGTGTGACATGAAAACGCTGATTGTTAAGGTGAAGGATATTGAAAAGATCTGAAATGAAAATATTGGACTTTGAAAAAAATGTTTAGCTGTCCAGACAAGAGACCAAAAAAACAAACAAAAAAACTGTGGTCTGTAATTATGCGATGACAGCACAGTGATGAGTGATGTTTTAGACAATAGGGACGACGGGATTTCTTGTTGCTGGCCGCCATTGGCTGATCTTTGGCTTTTTTTTTTCTTCAGTGTTGTACTGATTAAGCTCAGGAACTCAAAAAGGATACTGTTCCTAGACCAGCACTTTGGGGTCGTTCCAAATAGAGCAAGCTCTTCATTACGACTAAATCAATGTTGTTGCTACCATGCATTAATCTAAATTCAGATATAGAGATTAGCAGTTTATTAAGGTGTGAAACCTTTGTTCAAGCCAGAGGTTTACACTGATTGGATAATCAGTCTGCGAGTGACACCTGACATCTCTACTTCCATTGACTTTCCAAAAGAGGCCACTGGCCACATTGCGTAAGATGACTCATAATGAGTGGAGAATTTAATTTAGACCAACAGCCAGGTTGCAGAGCTAAGTTAATTACATTATGGTAGCAGTCATTACTCTTTACTCTAGTGCTGATGTGCCCAATACAAACAGCCTTCAAGTGTCTTTCGCTCTGACACACTCACCTGGCCGCTCGGGCTCAAATGTAACTGTCAGCGGCATTGTGTTTTTTGTGCTTATTTAATGCATTGCATCAGCCATGCTAGGCTGAGGAATGACAGCTGCAATATTTACTTCCCGAACAAACTGGATTCATGTATATAAATCCCTCAAATTCTTTTTTCTTTCTTTTCTTTTTTTACCATGACTGACATATTAATACAATACGAGTCATCTGCTGAATGGTATCAGTGATTTTCATCCAGCGAGATACTAGATGCAAGTTGATCTGACACCTCTTCAACATAATATAAAACCTGAACCAAATAATTTTCAAACATTACAGATTTTATTGTGAATGTTTATCAGTTCATATATATATATATATATATATATATATATATATATATATATATATATATATATATATATATATATATATATATAATTTCGAATTTAATGACTTCAGAATCTCTGGGGGGTCCTTAAAAAGTCTTAAATTTAGTCTTCCATATCTTAAATGTTTGATTAATCTTCCAAATTTTACGATTGAATGACATAAGTAGTGCTGCACATTCAGAGTCAGAATGCGGTGCTGGTGCACATTACAGGCGGTTTCAGAGCAGTTCTCCATCAGTGAACACTACACACGTCAAGCGACTGCTTATGATACTACTGTTAATGAATAATGACAATGCTCATGTAAATGGTAAATAGATGAGTGTGTATTTGATCTCCCTCATTTTTTTGAATGAGTAGTAATGCATAAACATTTCAAAGTAAGAGTGCTAAGGTATTTTTGACTTATTTAAAACAAAAGTCACACATTATGCATCAAACATTTTATTTATTATACTTTTTTTTCTGGTTAGGTATTTTAGTGACACATTCAATGTATATATGAAGAGTTCAGATGCAAAAGCCTCTAAATGCCATTTGAAATTTTCTTCTAAAATGACCATTTTTATCAAGCGTGTATATTTAAGTTCAGTAATTTCACTTAAATTACAATTAATAGGTAATCTTCATTGCCATTTAAGTGAAATTACTGAACTTGAATGTACAAGCTTGATAAAAATTGTCATTTTAGAAGAAAATTTCAAATGGCACTTAGAGGCTTTTGCATCTGAACTCTTCATATATTCAAATGTATTAATACATTGAATTGTTGAATTGGTGTTGGTGCTTATATAGCAGTATATAAACCTTGTAGGTTTAGAGTTAATGTAATTTAGTTAAGCCAATATAATCAAGTTTTATTAAGTAAACGATTTTGCAGGTACGTGATTTTTTTTTTTTGGAATGGACATAAAAAAAAAAATAAAAAAAAAAAAAAAACAACAACATGCAGACATCCTGAACTTGTTTCACCTCGAAAAGTCTTTTGTTGGCTGATGTTACCAAGGTTCCATCCAAATAGCTATTAACCATTGTTTCAGTAATGCTCTTGGTAATCTAGCCTTAAAAAATGTTGCCAATAGTTGGCAGATTAATTTAATGTGATTAATATTAATGTAATAAATGGTTAAGGCAGTAATAGCAAGTAATGACAAGTTTGGAAAGTGAATATGGGATACATTAAAATGCTCTCAAGGGTGAATTTGACCTTCAGCGGCTGACATGAGGGCTGAAGTTCAGCCCTCATGTCCCAGTCAAAAAAAAAAAAAAAAAAAAAAAAAAAAGCCTCCCTAAAAGATTTGGGTTTGCATCCATTGCAAACTCGCATTGCAGGTCTGGCACCAGTCTGATGTGGAACGCTCACTTTCATGCTCCAATGAAATCTGGATTATATTGGATTATATCAAGTCCCACCCTCCATTGAAATAAAAACAAAGAACGGCAGACTAAGACATTATCTTTGAAGAAAACAAAACAGCCTCAAAAAAAAAAAAAAAAAAAAACAGATTTAATTGAGAAATATTGTAATCATGTTGAAATTTGGTCTTGTTTGAATTGCAATGTCTTCTTTAACATATAGTGTTTTTATCCTGAGAGACAGGAATACAGAAGACAGGGAATGATACGTAAAGAGAGATAGAGTGTGACCACGTCTTCCACAATAAGCGCCAGTGCTCAGTGTGTCTTGAGCACGTGTTCCACCGGCAGGCCGAGGCTTCGGATGTAAAGCGCAGGATTAAGCAGCAGACGATATAAGCTGACTTCCTTTATTGTCAGGCTGACTATAATGACCACAATGCATTTCCAATGTGAACTCCTTAAGGAGGGGACACAGGTCACAGACTATTACAGGTGTAGCATGGACTGACGAAACAAGATTAGATGAGAAGTCAAAATAGATATAAACATGGACTTTTAAGAAAAGCATACATTTTTACACACCTTATAAAACACTACAGATCAAATATGTGTATACAATCTCAACAGTTGCTGCCCATCAATGACATTTTAATTATTTAAATATTTTAGCCACATGGCAGTTTTGATATCTTTGGTTTGTCACACCTGCTGAAATGGCTCTGAATGCCATAAAACTGTGAAGTGTCAAACACTTCCTAAAGGCATTTGCATAACTCACACATGCCTGGTGTGAATTTCGCCCCTGTTAACACACAAACAGTGGTGGGGCGTCTTGTCTTGCGGCAAACACAAGAGAGTTATATGAGATAATCATAGATATCTAGCTGATATCTAACTGAATATCTGTTAAGAAATTATTCCAAAGAGGAGATTCAGTTTATAGTCAGTGTTTTAAAACACGGAAAACATCAAACGTGAAACTGTTTGAGCAGGCTTTAAAAAATAATGGCATCATTAAAAATACATTGTATATATTCTACAATGTGGGAAAAATATAGACAGATAGCATATGCATATATATATATATATATATATATATATAGGACAAAGTGAAACGCACACACACACACACACACACACACACACACACACACACACACACACACACACACACACACACACACACACACACACACACACACACACACATAGACATAATGCTTTCTATACTGTACAAACTCTATATTATGTCCTCTTACACAAACCCAAGCCCTAAATCTGTTCCCACTTTATATTTAGTGGCTTTAAGTACTGTATTTACATCGAAAAATAAGTACAATGTACTTATTGTGTTCAGGTTGTATTGTAAAACACTTTTGCTGCTATTGATGTGTAATACGGGTAAGTGTGGTGGTATGGGTAAGTTTAAGGGCTAGGTTAAGCTGTAAGCCTTCCCTTACACCGCAACCTACCCATACCAGTGTAATTACAAATGTAATTACGTAAATTAATTACAGCTGTAATTACATGCAGGTATTTTCAAAATATAAGGACAATGTAAAAACATGTATGTTCACAATAACTAGGCTACATTGTATCAAATTATTCATTTCAATGTAAGTGCATAGTACTTAAAACCACGTAATATAAAGTTGGACCCTAAATCTACTCATCACACAAAACTTGCTGCATTTTTACATTTTCAAAAATCCCATTCTGTATGATTTATGAGCTTGTTTCCTCACGGGGACCTCAATTTAGACACACAAACTCTCTCACACACACATACATTGGTGCACATTCCAGACGTAATGGTTTTTATACTGTACAAACTGTATATTCTATCCCCTAACCCTAACTGTACCCCTAAACCTACCTATCACAGAAAACTTTCTGCTTTTTTACATTTTCAATAAAACATTGTTAGTATGTTTTTAAGGCATTTTAATTACAAGGACTCAGGAAATGTCCTCATGAACCATGTATGTTGTAATTACAGTGAAAGACCCATGTCATTATACTCATAAATCATATAAACACACACACACATACCACACACACACTTTTTTTAATGATAATGTATTTATTCTAAAATATTTAAATGCTAAATTCAAAAGTTACATAATGCTGACAAACCGAATAAAATAAAATAATTGCATTTATAATTAATAGGCATATATCTAACCGTCATTATCTCCCGGATAGACAGCGCTGCTTTATCTTACTCTGCGAGTTTGTTTCTGTGAGCCCACGGCCCGAGCGGCCCCCTGTCACCGCCATGGCTCCAGTGGCCTCTTTTGTTGTATTCTGATAAGATCTACTCAGTGTTTGCTTCACTAACCTCCAGTGGTGTGTCTGGTTACTTCACTGCAATTAAGAGAAAGGAAAACATGCCCAACCAAAGCGTGGAAACATATTTTGTGTGTGCTTGTGTGCATGGGCTTTCATTCACAGAGTTTAATGTGATTCATAGATTATGTCACAGAATACATAAGGATGGAAGATGCCTTTTGTGGTGCAGTTGTATTTCCTATTGGACTTTCTGTCCGGCGCATGCAGCGAATCGCAAGCCCCATCAAAGCAATTACCTTTGCTAAAGCCATATTAGTCTTATAATTGGATAATCTTGTATTGCTTTGGCTTAATTCATTCTGTTGCACCAAATGGTTTCCTGTCCTCAGTAACATTTTAGACTCTCATGTTCTTAGAGAGAAACTCCCTTCATCTCATATTGTATTTTCTTCTTTTCTTTTTCTGAAAGCACAACAGAAATAGAGAATGCGAATAAACACACTAGAGATTGTGAAATGACTATAACTCTTTTCCAAAACCTATTGTGCTACCTTGCTATCTACTGCCTACAAAGGCAGCTGTCTTCTTAGGCAGCATCCAACAGAATGGAATCTCATAAGAGCATTTTGGTGCTCTACACAGGCAGCAGTTCTGAGGTTTTTTGTTTTGTTTGTTTTTTTCAAAGAGCTCACAAACGAAGCATTCCTTCAACGCCTATGTAGGCAGCTCACTAGGTTTCAGTACACATCTTATTAATTATTAAATAAGCACAAAAGTTTGAGGTCAGCAATGTTTATACTTTTCAGCAAGAATGCATTAAATGGATCAAAAGTGAGAGATAATACATTTATGTTGTTATAAACTTTCTGTTTCATGTAATTATGTCTTTTGAATGTTCTATTCATCAAACAACCCTGAAAAAAAAGTATTATGTTTTCTACAAACTGTTTTCAACATTGATAATAACAAGAATTGTTTCTTGAGCATCAAATCACCAGATTAGAATAATGTGACACTGAAGACTGGAGTCATGACTGCTGCAAATTCAGCTTTGCCATTACATTTTTAAAATAGATATTTTAAATTGTAATCTTATTTTACAATATTAATGTTTTTTTACGTTATTTTTGATTAAATAAATGCAGCCTTGTTAAGCATAAAATACATACTTTAAAAAAATAAAAATAAAATAAAAAAATATATAAAGTATAAAATAGTATACATTTAAGTGAAATTAAAAATATTACAATAAATGTTGTTTGAGAGTATAGGGAGTTTATATTTATAGTAGTATATTTATATATATTTTTATATATATATATATATATATATATATATATATATATATATATATATATATATATATATATATATATATATATATACATATATATATATATATATATATATATGTTGTTACAATATATGATGTTTGAGAATAGGAGATAAACATTTTTATTAATAAATTAACATTTATTTCTATAAGTATAAAATAAAATGTATTTAAGTGTATTGACAAAAATGTGTGTTATATGAAAAAAATGTGTGTTGTATGAGAGTATATAGAGTTAAACATAATTTAATATATATATATATATATATATATATATATATATATATATATATATATATATATATATATATATATATATATATATATATATATATATATTAATAAATAAAACCAATATTAAATATGAAGAAAAATGTATGTTTTTTTCTTCTTCTAACACTACCATTGCTCTCTATTAACATTAGTTGTTATCTTTCACTGAAGGGCTAAAGCAAAGATATATGCACAATATATGCGCTAGATGGGTGCAAAGACATGGAGCAACACTAAGTCTTTGTGAATGATGGATAAATAATTTAATGGCATCATTTGCATACTGTATGTTCAGCTCTTATTAAAATCTAAACCTACGCCTTGATCAGAGGGAAGCGCTACTTGTTATTTTTGACCTCTTGGTGAAGCAGGCTTTCTGAATTGATCCCCGCTTTCATAGAGTTGCGCTGTCACCCCAAGTGTGCTCATGATATCCTCCTTTGGACTCAGATTGTGGAAAATTACACTGAATGGCAGAGACCTTCACAACATACCAGAGCTGAAAGAACACGAATAAAGAGGCTAGCGAGATAAAAACGACAGACAGAGAGAGGTAGAAAAAGGAATTTTCTGCATCTGCAGCCCTTCCGCGGGTGGCAGAAGACAGCTGAAATACTGCTGATCTATTTATATCAGGAAGATTCCTCGGGACACTAAAGGCTTTGATTTCTGGACAGGTTCGGAGTCCATTGTAGGGAGGTTGTTTCCCTGGACGCAGGTCACTTATGTGACATGTCTCCCAAAAGAAAAGCATTCCGGCTCCACAAAGGCCATTTGAGGATTGCATGAAACGCTGCAGGAAAAGTTAGATGACATGAAACCCATCAATGTCACATCCCAGCGCCAGCATGCTATCGTATGCTTTTCCGGTGCACCCCAGCTAATTTCTGAGGAATATCATTGTTCGAAGTGTAACTGTGAGGGAACTTTATAAACGCACCATTATTGGACTGAAATGAGCTTAGAAGCAGCCCTGTATTCCTGCTGGTGTTGAATGTCCTACATTATCATTGTAAGATATTCATACACTCTGTTTAAGAAATAAAAATCCCTTTGAAATACATGAGATAGATAACAGCATCTATGTGACAGTGAATTTGTCACATTTGAATTGTAAATAAACAAAATGAGGTTGAGAAACCATTTCACAACAGTTTCGAAAACCTTTCCTGAAAACATTTCACAACTGGTATAAAATTCAAGCTTCAGGCCCTCCAGCAAACTGCTGTTCCCAATCCCATCATGCATTTATTACACTATAAACAGGAAGAAAATAGCAAGAAAACATGGTGTCATATTATGTCACACATTCTCTGCATGAGTGTTGCCAGCACAGCGTTACGCGTGGGACTGACGGAGCACAAGACGACAAAGATACCGTTCATTCAGGTTTAATATAGCATACAAACTCTTTGGTCACTCCAAGCTGTGTCTGATTGACTGCTGTGTTAATGTGTCAATTTAACCTGTGTGAAAAAAAAAAAAAAAAAACAACCGCCATATCTGGTGCTAACTAGCTTCCAAATAAAGCCAGTTTTGCTACCGATAACAAACAGCCCTAAAGCCACTTCACAAGCCTGCAAGAATAGCAATTACCAAGTGTCTGGGTTCCAAAAAAAGATATTTCAGCAACAAAACTTTGGGAAAGGACAGAATTTCTGTGAACACCACTGACATGGACAATAAAGAAGATGTATTGATTTAGTAACATTAGCAACTACGTTCATGGTAATTATTATTTTTATTATTTCTTATTATTTAGATGTGAAATAATAATTACTATAAATATTGATTATTAATCAATGCTTTCAAAACGATTAATGAGCGTGCCATACCATTAATTGCATGTTTGTGTTTAGATATGTGTGTGGAATATATATATATTAGTGCTGGCAACGATTAATCGTGATTAATTGCATTCCAAAATAAAAGTTTGTGTTTACATAACATATGTGTGTGTACTGCGTATAATTATTTTGTATATATAAATACACACACAATCATGTATATATTTAAGAAATATGTGTTATTTGTATATAAAATCTTAATATTTATATATAATATAAACAATGTATAAATATACATACAATATATACATGCACATATTTCTTAAATATATACATGCATGTGTGTGTGTATTTATATAGACAAAATAATTCTACGCAGTACACACATATATATTATGTTCACACAAACGTTTATTTTGGATGCGATTAATCACGATTAATCGTTGCCCAGCACTAATATACATATATATATATATATATATATATATATATATATATATATATATATATATATATATATATATATATATATATATATATATATATATACACTGTATACACACACATTACCAACAAAGTCTGATGAAAGTGCATATCTATACCACAAATGTCATTTCTCGTGGCATTTTTACGCCAAAAATGTTTTTTTTGTGTGTGTGTGTGTGTGTGTGTGCATATGCTACGCACTGAAAACCCCTTGGGTAGGTTTAGGGGGAGGGGAGTGGGGAGTGCATGTGTATTATACGCCATAAAGTGTGTATCATATGCACGCGAAAACACGTACCATATATACGCAAAAACTATTTTTTGGCGTATAAATGGCACGAGAAATGACATTCGTGCTATAGATAAAAACTTTCATGAGATCGGGCTCTACATAACACACACACGCACACACACACACACACACACACACACCGCGCATATATATAACACTTGTCATGTAAATTGGCCTTTTCAATGTTTCGACTGAAATATTTTGAACTGACGATTAGTACTTCAACTTCCTCTAAAAGTTTTAAAAGTGTAACGTGTCAAATGAGTTCAGTCTCAATCTAGTGTCAGGGACATCTGCGTCTCAGCTCCTCTGCTCACAGTGTTAGTTAACACATGTAAATGAGGCTAACGATCCAGACACAATCTCTCATGGCTTTCTTCTCCTGAGCCTCGAGCCTAACAGCTCAGAATGAGATATCACCAAAGAATCACCACACAAATAAACCAGAGCCATAGAGACTGGGTTTGAGGCTCCTTCCCATCCACAGAATTTCCCCCATTCACTACATTTAAAATGACATGGTTTTGCTTTCATAATCATCAATCTGAAACCGTAAGCCTGTGGATATGTATTAGACACTTGCAAGTTGATAATTTTTTAACATAAGGGCCAGGGAATTATATTTGCAAGTCAAATGTCTTCATCACCTCAAAAAAGTAAATATATATGTATTATATTTTGTATATATATATATATATATATATGAAAGAGTTCAGATGCAAAAGCCTCTAAATGCCATTTGAAATTTTCTTCTAAATGACCATTTTTATTCAAGCTTGTATATTTAAGTTCAGTAATTTCACTTTAAATAACAATTAATAGGTAATTTTCATTGCCATTTAAGTGAAATTACTGAACTTTAATATACAAGCTTGATAAAAATGATCATTTTAGAAGAAAATTTCAAAAGGCACTTAGTGGCTTTTGCATCTGAACTAAGATGAGTTATATAGAGTCTAATATAGAGTTCATTGTGATTCAAACTGTGATAAAATGAGATATCCAAGATGGTGATTTTGAATGCAAAACCTGAGTTTGTCCTGTTCAACCACAGAATTGTGACTCTTAGCTAAGCATCCAACTGTTCCACTGAGCTTGTGGGAGGCGGGGATGAAAAATGAAAGTCACTTCTTTCCTAAACGGTTTTGCTTTCTCACTCTTCCACCAAATACACACAGCAACTCAACACAAGAGACACACAAATCGACGGACGGAAGGGTCTGCAACAGTAAAAATTAGCATTTTTTTATATATATTTTTTTTTCACAAGCAAAAAGCAGCATTAATGGCATTAATTTTTTAAAAGGTGCAAATTTGAAATCAAAAGTGGATGGCCTTGGCGGTTTGATGACGCCTTTGAAAAGGTCAATATCGTAGCATCAGGTTTAGCATGAGGCTTTAACTGGTGGTTGCGTTGTCAGGAGAGATTTAGACCTGACACTTGATTTCTCTCCGGAACAAACTCCGCCCTCCTTATCTGTCTGCCAATTTTTAAACGATTTACTGTTCGAGCTTGTTCTCACCCTCACACCAGTATGCTTGTTTTTATCTGGAAGTCACACACACACACACATATGTGTTTTGAGATTTAAGTGAGGCTTTTGCTATGAATTTATATGTCCAAGAAAACCCATCTCCAGTTTTAGCTTGTTAACTTTAATTAAAGTAAGTGGTCATTAATTAAATGAGTTTGTGGTTTGTGGAGGAATCCTGAATCATCTCTGTTAGCGTGTGAACTATCAGAGCTCGAATCCTCTACAAATAATTTCCTCTCAGAAGAAATCAATCAATCAACCTGCCCAAATCAATCATTGGTAGATTTCTGCACCACTCCGCTTTTAATGTCACCCATTCAAGACGTTCTTTTAATGCCCCTCACTTTATGTTTTGTGTTCACTTCTGCCATCTTAAAAATTAATCATCCTGTTGAATAATGGCTCACGATGGAGCTGAATAATTGATGATCTAGTGCTTAATAGAGGGACAGAGGAGGCGTTACGCTCACACAACTGCTGTTGTCTGAGAGAGACAGGAGAGTTGGATTGTGTGTGTGTGTGTGTGTGTGTCTGCATTAAATAATCAATAATCAAATTGCAATGAAGGAAAGACACATAAAAACACATATGAGTGAGGATATTTCTCAAAGTTGACATGAAATCAAATTTGATAAACTTTTTTAATACATGTTCTTGATTTTATTGAGCACCCCATCGGCAAACATTATCCTAAAAATATATATATATATTTTTTTTGTCTTTGATTTTTTTAATGCCAAATAACTGAAACGTTTTGTTTTCCACCTTGCCTCACCAATAAATAAAAAAAAAATAATAAAAAGAATATTTTTTTGTAGTGCATTTACAGTAACCAATTATTTTTAATAATCCAGTGATTTAAATACTTAAATTAAAATGGTAGTTCATTTATTTATTATTATTTGGAGCGCTCTTAGGTGAGGTCAGTATGAATGTATCTGAACAAATCATGCTGGATGATAGAACATGTTTGTGACTGTCCCTCTGTACACACACACACACACACACACACACACACAGAGAGAGAGAGAGAGAGAGAGAGAGAGAGAGAGAGAGATGCACGCATTCCCACCTGTGCTTTTGCACCCTTTTGACAGCAGCAGTGCTTTCATTGCTTTTGCAGGGATTAAAAATGTATGCATTTTGTTGAAACTGAGATGATGAGCCTTTGAGAATAGCAGAAACAGTCTTGTTTTTTTTCTCTAGTCTCTCATGATGTTTTATGACCTCTTACATTGGGTGGCTCTCTCTTTGTAGCATGAAGACAGAAAGTGTTTCAGTTTGCTTTCCTTGTGCCAGGCTTTTGCAAAAACACAGTGCTGTCACTTTCCATGAAAAATGTACAAAATAAGGCCTTCAAAATTAAGTTTATTTTTCATTTTTTCCTTCCTTTCAGTAAAAAGAGCACTAAATATTAAACTAAACAAAATATTAAATAAATAATATATTAAATAAATAAGCTTTTTTGCGGTCATGTTACTATGTGTTTTAATACAGACAAAACAAGGTTGAAATTTAGCCTTAATTAGTAGGAGCTAACTAATCATGAACTCATTTTCAGTATTTAAACATGTATTTAACATGGTTGAATGGTGTAGCTCAACAAATGTAGACAGCACTACAAATTGTGTCAATTGTAATGCATTAGATTATTGTTTATATGTTTAGAAATTGCCTCATATATGTTTATTTCTTAGATGTCACAATTTTAAGTAATGATACATTAAATGCAAAATCGCGATTGGGGTTACATTTAAATTAAGATCAAATTATGTATGTCAGACAATAGATTGCCCAATATATCTAATAGTTTTTATGAATAAATAAATAAACATTTGTGCCGATAATGCTTTTAAAAAGGCATGGAACTCCAAAGTGTACCGTTTTCGTGTGAAGTGCTCTCTGCATTTTGCTGCCAAAGAAAGTCTGTTTCCCTCCCGTATACCCGTAGCTGAAGGGGAAACACGGAGTGTCAAGGACTTCTTTCTTCTGATTGGCAGGTGCAATCCGTGTAAGATACCTGTATAATGGTGGTCCTCAGAATTTTTTTGACCTTCTTAGACGTCTCCCCATATTAATGTCACTCTATTACTGTTAAAACGGAGGCTTCTCAGGAAAACACGACGGGGCTGAATCCTCCTTATCGTCGGCAACCTGAAAGGAGGAATTTGGCGCTATCAGTTAATGGAAATGACATTTTTAAATTTCATTTTCAGATAATCCACTCCTTGTCCACTAAAACATCAAAATTACTGTTAACAATATGTGAAGGCCATATTAAAACTTACTTACTCATAGCAGTCGAGTCCTGTTATAATCGTCTTAAGAGACACCGTGCCGTTTTAATAGGATTTCGGATGCGTTCTGCACGTGCATTACGCCGGTCTGCATGTCATTTACTGTTGGAACTAGAATTGTGTGTATCAGAATAATGACTAGATGAGTAAACTACCCCCTTCCTGCAGAGGATGAACGTGAACGTACATGAACATGAACGTTCAGTATTCTCTTCTAAAAGGGGATGTTCCAATCTATTTCCAGAAACTTCTCCAGAAGCTCCAGCTTGTACTGAGGAATTTGGTTCTTCTCTGGTTCCTGAGTCGAGTTCTCGTCTCTTGCTTGTGTGGCGGCTTCATAGAGGCCTTGATTACTCTGATTAATGGATCACAAGCATCTTCTTTCAGAGAAGGATGAAAAGAAGTTAAAAAGAGTGAGATTTCATTCACGAAGATTGATTACCATATTTCACCACCACTCAAAGCGTTATATACGCCTTTTTACCACGTCTGCATGCTTTCATTAAAGTAGTTATTCAGATTTGACATAGTCATGAGACAGTTTTGTCACACAGGGTTTCATGTATCTTTTCCAGGTCTTAAACACAGAGCTAAATGGCTAGTTAAAATGATACATTTGCAGTTCTGAGCTGTGCTTGTAAGGAATATGAACCGCAAAATAACGAACGATTTTGTTTTATTATATGATTCAATTCCTGATCCAATTCCGGACCATATACATGATTACATGAACAAGCCCTTTAGTCATTTTAATGGAGCTGGTTCATGATTTGTGAGTTGTTTTTTTGTTTGTTTTTTGACTGTTTTAGTGTTGCTCACGGTCAACTTAACTCACAATGCTTTGGAGAAACAAAGCCCTGTCTCTGAAGTTCATAATTCACATATCAGACTATCTATAACACTCCGTGTTTGTTGTTGTGCACAATCAGCGCAAAACACAACAGAAAGCTATATTGTCTATTGATTGTCTTTGTAATATTTCACATTGCCCTGGCTTTCTCTCTGATTATGTTTAATTTTGGCAGCAAACTAACAAAAAGAAAAAAAACATAATTTCTTTTGCTGTGTCAATGCAGATTTAATTGTGACAAAGTGTTGAAAAGTGCTGCAGGACACACTGTCTTTTAGTAAAGTGTTCCATTTGTATTCATAAAAGACGTTTAAGAGCTAATAACGAATTAGTTTACCTAAAACTGAAACATCTCTCATTTTTAATCACCCTAATGTTCCAAACTATCTCTTTCTTTCTTCTGTGTTGCAAAAACAGAGAAATTAAGAAATTGCACTGGTCAGTCTTTTCCATCTAATTGCAATGAACGAAGACTGAAACTTTTAAGCTTCATAAAGAATGCAAAAAAATCTGTCCCACACACACAAAAAAGAAAGCCACATGTATCTGATTTGCTTTTCCTGTCCTCTACATTTAGTTCATCATGACATATGTTTCCTCATTCATTGCTTGCACAAAAGCATTTTGAGTTTTTTTGTCATTTGCTCATTTAGTGTTTGACATTGTCGTCCGTCTGACCTTAATACATCCGTCACCCCTGATATTATGATGTTTGTCCTCTGGTTTTGAGATGTACACAAGCTGCAGCGTCCAGATGGCAAAGGTGAATGTGTGACAGTGGAGTCAAATGGGATGTGTTCAGAAATGACTCATGTGTTGCTGTGCATTAACTGGCCCACCCCTGGACCGCTGATTGATTTCCTCTAGCGTTTCTGGCTCAATGGGACACTGTCATCTGATCACTGACCTGATATTCTAGCACAAATATGCAAACATCGAAAACAAACTCTTCAATGGCAAATGTTCATGAAAGGGTATGTGCTGCTATTATGGGCCATTCTGTAAAACTGGTGACATTTGTAACAATAAGTTACTTGCAATACCAATATTTGATTACACTTTATTTTAAGGTGTTCTCGCAGTGTAATTATATATTTAAGTACAGAGTAATATTAATTAGTAATAGGTTTAGGGTTAGTTGCATATAATTTTACTGTTATTAGTAAGAGTAAGTAACATCTGTAACAAGGACTGAGTGTAAAATTAAATGCTATCTATTATGTTAATACTCTTTCCTAGACATTTTTCTAAATGCATGGTAATTGTTTTATAATTTATTTGTCTTCCCCCTGTTTTTCTCAATATATTTATATTTAAACTTATGTTTTGTCTGTATTTGGTCGCTCTCTTTCAATTGTTTTCTTTATTTGTTATTAGAAAAATTTTCTCCGGGTTATGGGTTACACTATTAAAATAACAGTCAACTCTGTTACTTTAATATGTTGCCCTGTTACAATGTATTTTTATTATAAACAACTGATAACTGTATACATAGAAATACGACTTACTTTAAATGATACCTTGTAATTTCATGGCCTTGGAATGTCACTGTCAAAATGAACTGTAAAACTGGCAACCTTGTTACTCTGTTACATTTCTGAATAATCTATGCCAACATAACAAGTTAGCTAGATCATGAAATGGTAGATTGCAATTTGTTAACACTTAAATATAATCTGTCTGATGGAATGTAACCCCCCCTCACCCCAAAAATAAAAAAAATCACCTTATCTAACTGGAAAAGATATGTTTCACAAACTCCCCTTTATGAATATTTAGCTTGTCAGCTTGTGTGCTTTGTCCCGACGTTGGCGTGTTTCGAGTTCTATTGTCTGAATGCGTGTCCCTGTTTATGGGCCCATTTTTTATACACTTGTCATATTCTTTGACCATCAATCTCATGGCTCTTTTTGTAGTTCATTGAAAGCTTGGGGGTTAATTCAGAGGTCAAGCGAGACTTGCAAGCTGTCAATCTCGCATTGTAAAGTTTTGTAAACCCCCTCCGCCCCCTTCGGCCTTGCCTCTCGTGCATTATTCCTGCACCCACCCCTCTGAAAGGATGGCTCCTCCTCTATTCTCCGGTGGGTCTCACTCCTGCTTGGGAGAAAGACGGCCGCATAATTACACATCTGCCCTTTGTTTCTCTGTTTTGGCATTAACATCTCAAACTGGCCTTTCAGCTCTGATTTTAACGGCTCTCTTCGCACCCGGAGAAGTGGAATGTTCTTTCAAAGTTCCTCTTTTTATATCATGCAACTGTTTTGTCGAGGAACCCTTAGTGTTGCGGATCTGTTGAAGCAGATGTACACAGCTGTGAAAAAGCCTTCTGGGTCTAGACCTCTCCATCGATCACAGCCCTTGTATATAGCTTTGCTAAGTTTCTGTGTAAGCAACACGATTCAGTGAAGCTTTCGGCATAAAACGGCAGCCCGGTTTGCTCCATAATCAAAGGAAGTGCCGGTATCAAACCCGGATCCTTTGAAGATGGATGGTTGCTGTCTTAATTTGTCATGATTAGAGTTTTTAATTTGATTTGCGAATACAAAACACACATAATGGCGACAACAGGCTTTCCCGCTGTGCCGCGTCAGCGTTGGAACGGCAGTATTTGTTTGAAGCACTTAACAGGTGTGGATCGGCAGTCTTTTCTGCAGCTTAGGGAGATAAGGCCTCCTGTGGAGGGAGAGACCTCAACACGTTTAATGAGGAGCACGGGAGTCAGTCGGGCCGCCTTCGTCCATGGTTCAGCTTCTGGAGACTGATCAGCATGTTAACCGCTCACAGCGTGAGACGGAGATATGAAAGTACGGAGCTGTTGTCGTTGATTTAGTCGAACACCCTTTGACTATGTAGGGATCAACCCTCATCCTTTATGCATTTATTTTCCTCACTGCTAACTGCTGTGAGCCGCCACCACAACGGCTTCGCTAGTTTTTTTACCTCTGAAAATCTCAGCACAGATGATTTCTGGGAGAAAACATATTCTCTTTCAGAGCGTACTGGGGCTCCACAGTATCATGCTGTTATTTTGCTAATGCTAATGCTAACGCTGCTACGCCCACCATTTGAGTCTTTCCATGGAAGGCGTGTTGTTGTTGTACCACACTATTTGATGCTAACCAAACACAAACATCATTTATTAGGTGTTTTGCCAGCTTAAATATATGATTTATCTAAATTAATTATAAACTTTCTATTAAAAATATTATTTAATTTGATGATGGTATATATCTTATAGGGCCAGCAGCATACCGTAAAAATTCAGTGTTACCGTTTTTTTTTTAATTAACAGCTAAATTAACAGCTAAATACCGTATTGGCAGCTACAGTATTAAACTTTAATTTAACAGCTAGATGCTCTAACACAAAAACAGTAAGACACCGTATAGTTACAGTATGATGCTGGCAACCACAGCTGCCAGTAGTTTACAGTTTTTTTACGGGATTTTTTTTACAGTATATATATATATATAACTTTTACCATTTTTATCAAGCTTGTATGTTTAAGTTCAGTAATTTCACTTAAATGACAATTAATAGGTAATCTTCATTGCCATTTAAGTGAAATTACTGAACTTAAATATACAAGCTGGATAAAAATGATCATTTTAGAAGAAAATTTAAAATGGCACTTAGAGGCTTTTGCATCTGAACTCTTCAATATATATATATATATATATATATATATATATATATATATATATATATATATATATATATATATATATACATACATACTGGCTTTAAAAGGGAATGGGAGATGAAACTAAGATTGGTTTATTGCACATTATGCCCAAAACACACCCATTACTCATCAAGAGAATAGGGACAACCCTTTTAGACCATGCGTCGACCATTTTTCCTGTCAGGACTTATAGCGCAACTGTACATAGGTCATGTTCAAATCCACTTTTGCTAGTTTAACGATGAGAAAAATGCTTGACACATGGTCAAAAAAGGGGTCCCTTTTCTCATGATGTGTTTTGGGAGTAACACATACCAATCAGAGTCTCATCTCCCATTCCCTTTAAAAGCCAGTCACGCTGAACGCAAAAAAACTGAATGCTTCTCTAGCTTGGAAAAAATATGTTAAAGCGCAGGGGGAGACCATGTATGTGTGTTGTGGACCCGCCTATTGGCTCACATTATTAACACTCTTTTAAATAACACACACACAAACACACACACAAAAAATGCCATTGGCTTCAGACCAGGTTTCAGTTGGTCAATGGCTCAGTCTATTTCAACAGCAATAGTGCGCCTGAACACATAATTCGGTTTCAGACCATTTGGGAGCGCAATAAATGCATTTGCTATTTCAACATTGTGGCAAGTTCGCGCTGAAACTAGCAAAGCATACTTGTGTCATCAGATATATATATATATATATATATATAACAATACACGTGTGTTTGTGTGTGTGTGGGATATTTATCACACTACACTATTTATAGTCACATTTTTGACTCTCTGAATACTAATGATAGGAGGCCACAACTTTGATATGTTTAATACAATGCATTAGCATTTAGACATTCTTTGTCTGATCATACCCGAAATGTACTATTCAGTGAATACTTTTCTCACCTCATAACCATATAAATGACAATCCAAGAAGCAAAAATTCCAACTTTTGTTTAATTTGACTAGACATGAGGAAATGCTCTGTAATGCAATGATGTATTAAAGGGTGCTGAGATATATTTAGTGTATCTTCAAGAAACCTAGGGGGTGCACACACTGTTTTTAATAGGCTCCTGAAGTGGCTCGTTACTGGAGTGACGATGTTTCCCATGAGGCTGTGAGTGTGTTTTATGGGAGGCCGGTGGAGGGTGTAAACATGCAGAGAAGGAAAACATTTAAAATATGAGATACTGTATATGACAGAGTTCTCTTTAGCTGGAGAATATGCACTGGGGGCTTTTGTGGATGAGGAACCTGCTTCCTCTCAGAAAAGGATGGTAGCGGAACAGGTTTGGGGGAAGAGAGTCAGATAAATGGTAACGACAGGCTTTGAGGTAAATGGCTTGTTTATAATGCGGGAGGTGCTTTTTCAGGTCTCAGTCACCTTCCAATAGATGGTTTCTACTACTGGGGAGGAAATCTGTGTGAATTTGCAACTGGGAAAAAAATAAAAAAAATAAAAATCTGTGGAGGAACTGAGTCAAGTGAGACTGGAGCAGTTTAAAGGAGGACGTTTTTTATGCCGGAGGCTCTTCATCGAACAGCCAAACACTGACAGTCCGCTGTGGTTTTCTTGCAGGCTTGGAGGTCAATGATGGTTATCTCTCAGAGTGACTTTCCTGGATCGTTGTGACTACAGTGATTTCCGACCCAGACATGTGGAAAGCGGCAAGTCCAGTCAGAGCCAGCATGGGATGTTCAGAATGGAAGTCTTTGGTCCTCTGTGGCCTGGTGTTCGTCTTGACGGTTGTACAGAGTTCTGACGGTAAGACTTTTTCCCCCCCTTCAAAATATCACAGCTTCTTGTTATCATCCGACTTAGTCATCGGTTTAATGCTGTTCTTGTGTTTATGGTGCTGTTTTTTTGTTCTTTTATGAGTTTGATGTTTGAAGCAAACACCATTTCTGATAGCTCAGATAAAAAAAAAATGACGGTTTCCTTCCAGACAGATAGCCTGAGGTTCTCTGGGAAGCTGTGTGCATTAACACAGAGATTGACTTCGTTTTCTTTTTGGTTAAATTAAAAGAAAGACCATACAGTGTTTCTGAGTTTTCCCTCATCTCATCTCCGTCTGTTTACTCTTCATGTCCTGGTTCTAACTATAGGCCTAAACCCTACAACTGCTCATTATAAACAATATCCTCAAGTAAACACGCCTCATTACACTCTGTCCCTGCCGTAATATCTTTTTAATGCATTTTTATAATTGAATTAAATGGGTTACTGCCATAGCCATGGCTGGAAGTTTCTGCTTGTGCAGAAACTTTGAAAGATTGATTGCTTGAGGGTTTGCTCCCTGTTTCTCTGAGTATATCCTAGAAACTTCAGATATCATCTTTCTGATTTCATTTTCGTGGGCCGAACGCTGTCTATAAGTTCGGATGTAACTCATTTGTATTCCGTGCATCTTCTCAAACTACATTTTCTGGTATTTTATGAAGCTGAAATGCAAAGCAGTGAAGAAGTATTGTGGAGCCGTTTTATTGATAGTATGTCTGCCATTGAATGCCATGAAATGTGGCATTGTGCTCGTATAGAAATGAATCAGGGTTGTATATGCTGAATGCTATATTAGTCTGAGCTCATAATGCTTATTTGATAATCGTAGCGATATTACTGCTTTACAAGAGTGAGTCATTTTATGATAAACCTTAGAACTGAAGGAAATGTCAGTATTACGGGATGGATTTTAAAGGCCTGAAAACACATTGAAACTACATGTTATATAATACGCATAGTGATACTTTAAAAACACTTTGAACGACCAGCTATCTTACGTTTTAATAATGTAAAAAGATCTTTGCTGTTGTCTTTTCTCCACCGATAGATCTTTGTTTCATTCACATATGTGAATGCAGAAACGTTTACACAATCTTAATTTTAGCGTCAAAACATGATTTTTAAGTATTGTTGCATTCTCACTGCCATAGTTTTGTAAAAATGAAAGTGAAATTTTGGCCAAGGATTTGTGCCTGTATTTTCAGAGTTAAGTACTATAAAATATAACAGTTCTCTATACTGACTCATTCATGTATAGTAATGTGGGGCAGGTTTATTGCCTTATAAATTAGCATCATTATTTACCAGCAATTACAGTTTTCTTTGAACACACTGTCACTGGCTTATTTCACAATGGGGCTAAGTAGTTCTGAAAGAAAGCTTTGCTTCAAATGTCTGGACAATTTGCCGGTAAGGATTGTGAGTAATATGAGCTGTTCTTTTTTCTTTTTTTTTTTTAATTATGGAAAGGACTGAATAATATCCGTCCGTGTCCAACTGCCTTGGGCTCATTCAGTAGGAATAGCAGGGAACCATGGCTTCGACCGGTGGCCACCCGCCTGTATTCATAAAAACACTTCATTAACATCTTAATTCATATCAGAACAGCCTCTGTGTGACTTCCAGACAGGAAAATCACACATTTAAGTATAAACAGTATTTCTTGCTGGCTGTAGCCTTTTGACAAAATAGAATTAAAGATTGAACTTTTGATTTACACAGAGCTAACTTTCACCTGCCTCTATTAGGAAAATATATAACCTAATTTTTCTTTGGGTGAATAGTTTCCTTTCATGATGTCCTTTTTTCGTGGAAGCCAATTGAATCTTGACCTATGATGCCTCCATTTCAGCTGCGGTTTTTAACTCAGAATTGGAGATTTGGTCAATCTTTTTAGATATTTAAAGGTCTTCCCTATTGATTTTTTTTTCTGGATTTGAAACACTGATATGCATAAATACAGGGCTGTAGGTTATTTGCATGTCTCCAAAGCAAATGAAAATGTTTAGGACAAAAACTCTCACCATTAGAAAGAGCTGAATGATATACACCGCATAATGTTCGAAATGTGCGAACACTGTACATCTACACAACTGTCTATCTGCATGCTTTATTGTATAATCGTACAAAACTACCTTTTTATTATTGTTATTAGTATTACTACTACTATTTTTTAAAGTTTTTAGTACACAGTAAAAAAAAAAAAAATCCGTTAAATTTACAGGAAAACCCTGGCAGCTGTGGTTACCAAAGTTTTCCTGTTAAAAATACGGTAGCAACATTTTAGGTTTTACAGACTTTGACCGTATTTAATTTTACAGCAATAAACCGTATTTCATTATTTCATATAATGTTAATTTACTGTATTATGAAGTATTAATATCTGTTTTGTTCAATTGTAATACACTGACTGCCAACAATCACAGCCGTAATGAGAGTCAAATGATCAATCAATGCTCATCATTATCAGATCTTCCACAAGAAAGTTATAGAAGCTGCACAGTGTCATTCACACAAACATTTAACACCATCATGGTAACATGTTGAAATTTAAAAAATGCAATAAGTATTAATTTAACTACATTAAATGTAACATAAAACCCTAATGTACATAACTGATTAGAAAAAAAAGAAAATTATGAAGAAACAGTTAAAATACATTAAATGTGAAGTGTCACGCAGGGAATTGTGGGAATGTCAATTTACATTTTTTCACTGTAAATTATACAATGACTTTTTTTCACTTCCAAAACTGCAAATTTAACAGTATTTTACAGTAAAATTACATTAAACATACCATCATTTATATCACAGTTATTTATATAGTAAGGAAACTTTCTGTTAACCAATTAACAGTTTTTCACTGTAGCATTTTTAAAGTCTTTTACTGTTAAAATCATGATCATTTTTACAGTGTATTGTTACGTAATGTGAAACTATTTGTTTTTCAATAATTTGTTGATTTTCGTTCTAAATTAAAAAAAATAACATTATCAGATAATCTCATATTAAAAATATTCCCAATATATTCCAAAATTTTCCAAAATAACATAAAAACAAAAACATAGGTACACACATGTATATGCAGAGTAACCATATTATGAAATTACTTATACAATGGATTTTGTTCATGTCACCCTCACAATTCTACAAATCCTTGTTACATTTGAAACATCTCCCAAAGGTTAACACTCTTCCCCGTTTAAGTGTAACCTAAAAATCTTATTTTCCACCTCAAATGGGCCCCTTATTTGGACAGCTGCTGTCCCTCTTGCCTTCAAACTCTGACTGAAATGAGCTGTCTGTCTCTCTGTCTGAAACGAGCCGTCTGTATTTCTGGCAGAAATGAGCCATCTGTCTCTCTGACTGAAATGAGCTTTCTGTCTCGACTCTTTAAACACCTCAGTTGAATGTCTGCTGATTAACAGTAAAAAATATGTTACAGGGACGTCTAGAATGGCAGTTCTATATATATGTATCTGCATGTTTGTGTGCTTGTGTGACTCCACACATATAAGTTGCGTGTTGCATCATGAGAAATGAAGGCTGGTTGTTTTAGTTCTTTGTGGAAATGCTTACATCAAGGTTTGTTGAGTTGTTTCTGTTGCTGTCTAGCTGTCTCACTCTCCCGGTCTTTCTCCCACCCACGTGTCTCTCTCTCATCTCCTGTCCTTTTCTCCATGTCTATGGGCTGTTGGTCTCTCTGAACTCACACACAGAAAGAATTAGAGCTGATCTTTCCAGGTTCTTTGATTGACGAGGTTGTGCATTTGTCTCCTCATGTGTCAAGCAAGTATTTTTTTTTGTAAAAAAATGTGTTTTGTATAGTGATTTTATGTCTATTGAAAATAAAAATAACTAGTTTTTTTTTATTATTTTTCTTGATTGGGATCTAGATAAATTTTGGTAATGTTAACCCTGCTAAAAAAAAAAAAAAAAAAAAAACTGCCTAAAGGATTTGCTGGTCTTCGCTGGTTCCCAACCATGGCCAGTTAAGAAGTGGCCAAACCCTTCTTGAACCATCAAAATAGGCTAGCCTAAGTAGGCTGGTATAAATATAATGCTGGTTTCCAACTGATTATGTAAAACAAAATCAGTTTCCATAAATGAAGTTATTGTAATTTGATTATATTACGTGTTAAAATACTCAGACTTGCGTTTTTTATTGATTACATGATTACATGTTAGTCTCATAATAGGGATTCCACAATATTTTTTGTCAGCTGAACCCCTTTGACCTAACATACTTTCTTGAATTACCCCTTGAGATTTAAGTCAATAAGATAGGTCAATAATACAAGTAAGCCAATAATAAGTTGACTGTAATCTGATGTAGGTTAATGGTCACTTGACATGCAGGTAAACATATATGTTTAATCTTTTGTAAGTATTTATTTAAAATCCTTTTTTAGTAGTTATATAGATTTTTTATTTATTTAATCAAGCTTTTCATTAAACTCACGATCCCCAGAGAAACCCTGACATAATGGTTTATTTATTTATTAAGATTTACTTTTGGTAATACTATAGTATAGAGAGGACAGGAAGCGAGATCGGGAAAGGGGCATATGCTGGGATTCAGACTTGGGTCGCCCAAAGAACAACAGCGCTATATGTCGGTGCGCTGCCCACAACACAACGCTATCATGCCATGAACGTAATGTAATATTTAATGCAGTTCATGTTGTTGATAAAGAATAAAAGATATTTTCTTTTTCTTTGTATTTTATATCAATACGATACAAGATTATCCTATTCAAATCAATGTGATAATTGAGTTAGGTCAAAAGTAATCTAAGAGTAATCCAAAAGTAGTCAAATTACATTACTTTAAATGTGTAACATATTGGATTACAATGCCAACTAAAAAACGTTGTCATATAATTTGGAATAAGCAACCGACTCATTCTACCCAGTGCAAGATTCGTCACAGATTTGTTTCTTACTGAAGGGTCTGATTAAATTATGTGGATCCTGCTGTGAAAAAGCGCCATTCTCTTTAGAGACAGACAAGTGTGGACAAGCCTTTCACATGCTTCAAAATCCCATCTGTGCAGTTACTTTTTGCAAGGAAACATTTAAACTAGCGAAACTGATTATCTTTGAGCGGCTAAAGCCAATTCCTCTCAGCCTCAGCC
Source organism: Hybognathus amarus (assembly GCA_030378365.1). Classification (NCBI taxonomy): domain Eukaryota; kingdom Metazoa; phylum Chordata; class Actinopteri; order Cypriniformes; family Leuciscidae; genus Hybognathus; species Hybognathus amarus. The sequence continues at coordinate 488,319 of JAQIUQ010000204.1, forward strand.
CTGTGGCTTTTTGTTCATATCGACGTTCCGTCAATATCAATATATCTGAATTGGCCCGTATTAAGCTTCTTTATTAAGATCTTGAAACCAGATCTCGGATTCCTTTGTTTTCGGTTTTATACCTCAGACTACACAGCTCTCTTTGTGTCTTTCTTCTTCTTGTCTCCTGCTTTTTGTTTTTCCCCTTACCCAGGGGTTTTCTATCAGACTGAGGGATCAGACTTCCCATAATGCCGAGCGGCCGGGGGTCAATATGCCCGCATTCGTCTTCACCGTCTTTCATCAGCCCTCCTCCTGATCTTTATGATAAGAAAGGAGAATAGTGGGTCGGGGGCAGACTGCTCAGCAAGGTGTGTCTGTTGTCCGACGGCCCCTGCAGCCGAGCTCTTTAAATCCTCATTAGGATTTAACCAGGAGGAGACGCTGGTTTTAATGGATTAAGCCTCATCACAGCTGCCTCCTGATTGGTGTTTGTCATGCAAAAATCAAACAGTTTCCTGTTCTTCCCGCAAGGTCTGGATGATCCCAAACATTGTGTTGTTGGTCTCTGTTAGCGTTAGTGAGCTTGCAGCATGGTTTTGGGATAATAGACTTGTGGGTGTGGATGAATCCAATGAGAAAGTGACTGAAACTCTTTTACGTTGTCCATTAATTTGCATTGTTTTGCATTTAGCCCTGATCACCTGCATAAAGCAGATTAACATAAGGAAGGCCTTTTTTAAATAGACTGAAATTCTTTGGGTGGCATTCAGTTGGGGAACACCTAACTAAAATAGGCAGCAGTAAAAAAACGTAACAACATTTTTGACTCGTGTGATAGTGATGCTGTTTTCCTATAATAGTTCTGGGCTTTTGTTTTTTAAAGCTGTTAAAACACTGTGGTAACATTTTCTATCTTTTTTCTTCTCTTTTAAGCCTAAACTAAAACGTCCTTCAAATGATGCAGTTTGGGGATGCTTATGTTTTTGTGGTAAAACTTCAGCAAATGCCATTTAAAGAAAAACAAGGTGGTAGTTTGGAAGCTTTTTTTTCTGCCACATAATAAAATAAAAAAAAGAAGTTTTTATCTCACAATTCAGACTTTTTTCTCGCAATTGTGAGTACATATCTGGCAATTCAGATATATATATATATTTTTTTCAAACTTTTGAGATATAAACTTGCAATTGCTTGAAAAAGTCATAATTGCGTGAATAAAGTCACAATTGAGTAATACAATTGTGTGATATAAAGTCACAATTATGAGTTATAAAGTATTGCGAGATATATAAACTGAATATTTTATTCTCTGCCAGAAACAAGCTTCCATAGTTTACAGAAGGTCTTATTGAAGTAGAAGTTTTGGTAACACTTTATTTTGATAGTCCACTTTAGACATTCTACTAACTATAAGTAACTTTGCAGCTATGTGTCAACTAACTGTCTTTGGAGGATTAGTAGACTGTTTGCTTAAAATCTGCCATGACTTCATTTTGTTGGTCCCCCACAGATATTCTGCTGACTATAAGTAACTTGGCAACTACAAGTCAACTTATTCTACTAACCCGAACCCTAACACCTAACCTTAATCTAACAGTAACAGTCTACTACAATCTACTAATACTCTAATGAGAGTTAGTTCACATGTACCGTAGTTGCAAAGTTACTTATAGTTAGTATAATGTCTAAAGTGGAATATCAAAATAAAGTGGGACCTAAGTTTCTCAAAGTTGCAGTTTGGTACTGATCATTTTAGTAGTCCAAATATATCATCCTCCTTGGTTTGCTCAATGAATAAAATTAGTCAACACATGTCATTTCAAGCATTTATACCTTACATTTTTAGACAACCAAAACTGCAACACTTTTTTCAGGTAAATTAAAATTGAGCTTCATGTAATTATTTTTAATTTATCTATTTGTATTCAAGTCAAAATTGTATCATAACAAATCAACAATTGCTGATTTTTTTCAGTGAATATATATTCTGTCAATATATGCTGGTAGATAATAAGCAGATTCAATGTTGTGAGTTACCTTTTGTTAGTTATATAGGAAAAGCTTGACTGCAAATTTAACTTCAAATTATTTGCGGCTTGGCAAGCTGCAGTTTCAAAATTTGCTCCCTCAACACTGATGGCATTAGAGGGAAATGCCTGTTCTTTCATGGACAGTTTCAGCTGAGAAGACAACTATGCATTGCTTAAATTGACAGTGATGAAGACCATCTCTTATTACACGTTCCTGAGTGTTTGCAGGTTTTCAGTGGATATAGCCCACATGAGTCTCTGTGTGTTGTGTCTCTGGCTCTGGCTCTCTCTTATCTTGTTTGGTGTCAAGCTGGTTGGTGAAATGATGGGTACAGCAGCAGGAGGTCACAGCAGACCCACTGAAATCAGACCTTACACCTTATCTTCTTGTTAGAGCGCATATCGAATCTAAACAGAATTGTGCTTTGGAATATTTACGATTCGGCTCTCTTGCACTCCTAGGACTGTTTCTCTGTAATGTGGTTGTTTAGGAGATCTTGAGGGGTGATATCGTGACGAGAAACAGGCCCCTATTATAACCATCTTTGTTTCACTTCTCTTGCTTTTGTTTCGAGTCTGAAAGATTCGATCAGACTGATGGATGTAGGAGAGAGATGGGGTTGTGGATTCGCCTCTGAGATGTTCTAGTCTCGGATCTTTGAAAACAAAGATGAAAAGATGCATCACTGTTACTCATCTCCTTTCTTCTGTTTTACTCCTGAAACTCTGATCGTCGTTGATCTAAATTAAAGATGGCGGTAGCGTGGTGATGCTGATCACAGAGACTACGTCTTTCCCACATTGACTTAAATAACATGTTATTCTAAACTCATATGAGTGCAACAGTGCTTGCCCCCTTTCGGGAGTATTCTTTCCATTTATTTTTCCCATAGGAATTATTATTTTATTTTATTTTTTAATTAGAGTTATAACCCATGCACCAAGCCAATCAGCTACGAGGTGAACACTACAAACTTTTATTTGAAGCAAGCAAGCTTTTGAAAATCAGACAAAGATTGTGTTGGCTGCTTAATGGCTTTGTTGAGGGAAAGATTCTTAAAGCACTGTGAAATGGATTTTAATTGAACTAAAAATAATAGAGAAATAGGAAAACACTAATTTACTAATGCAATCGATTCATTGCATCTAACATCAAAGTTTGTATTTTTTATATTTTTGTGTGTATATATCATTAAATTTATATACACTCACCTAATGGATTATTATTAACACCTGTTCAATTTCTCATTAATGCAATTATCTAATCAACCAATCACATGACAGTTGTTTCAATGCATTTAGAGGTGTGGTCCAGGTCAAGACAATCTCCTGAACTCCAAACTGAATGTCAGAATGGGAAAGAAAGGTGATTTACGCAATTTTGAGCGTGGCATGGTTGTTGATGCCAGACGGACCAGTCTGGGTATTTCACAATCTGCTCAGTTACTGGGATTTTCACACACAAACATTTCTAGGGTTTACAAAGAATGGTGTGAAAAGGGAAAAACATCCAGTATGCTGCAGTCCTGTGGGCCTTGTTGATGCTAGAGGTCAGAGGAGAAAGGGCCGACTGATTCAAGCCAATAGAAGAGCAACTTTGACTGAAATAACCACTCGTTACAACCGAGGTATGCAGCAAAGCATTTCTGAACACACACAACCTTGAGGCGGATGGGCTACAACAGCAGAAGACCCCACCGGGTACCACTCATCTCCACTACAAATAGAAAAAAAGAAGCTACATTTTGCAAGAGCTCACCAAAATTGGACAGTTGTAGACTGGAAAAATGTTGCCTGGTCTGATGAGTCTTGATTTATGTTGAGACATTCAGATGGTAGAGTCAGAATTTGGCGTAAACAGAATGAGAACATGGATCCATCATGCCTTGTTACCACTCTGCAGGGTGGTGGTGGTTTAATGGTGTGGGGGATGTTTCTTGGCACACTTTAGGCCCCTTAGTGCCAGTTGGGCATCGTTTAAATGCCACGGCCTACCTGAGCATTGTTTCTGACCATGTTCATCCCTTTATGGCCACCATGTACCCATCCTCTAAAGGCTACTTGCAGTAGGATAATGCACCATGTCACAAAGCTTGAATCATATCAAATTGGTTTCTTGAACAGGACAATGAGTTCACTGTACTAAAATGGCCCCCACAGTCACTAGATCTCAACCCAAGAGAGGATCTTTGGGATGCGGTGGTATGGGAGCTTTGTGCCCAGGATGTGCATCCCACAAATCTTCATCAACTGTAAGATGCTATCCTATCAATATGGGCCAACATTTTTAAAGAATGCTTTCAGCACCTTGTTGAATCAATGCCATGTAGAAGAAAGGCAGTTCTGAAGGCGAAAGGGGGTCAAACACAATATTAGTATGGTGTTCCTAATAATCCTTTAGGTGAGTGTATATTATATTATATATATCGTCGCTGTCCGATGAAAACCGTGTATGTCCATTTAGGCAATTTTTTGACGGATAGAATGTCCAGGTTCATTTCCGTATACAGCATGATTCACATTATCTAAATGACCAATGAAAAGTTGTGAAATCATGTCATCTGATTTCCACGTAATACATTTGAAATAACAACATTTTGGTGGGCAGGAAAAATGGTCCAACGAACCATTCGGTTTAAAAATGCGTACCAAAAACCGAACCGAAAGCCTCGTACCGAACAGTTCAAGACGAATACGTATGAGGCTTTATATATATATATATATATATATATATATATATGGCTTTCGGTTCAGTTTTCACAAGTGTTTTGAGAGCATAGAGAGATCAACTCGATTACGTCATGCACAGCTAAAGAGCTTTTTTGGCATGTATTTCTTTTTTCGACTGTAGTGCAATTTTCTGTACAGCATCATGAGTTTTCTTCCAGAACCCAGCTGTTGCACTCTATTCTGTCTTCTGTAGAACACAAACAGACAATGGCTTGGATGGTCACTGCTCTTTTTCATACAGTGAGCAGACACAATCAAGATAAAAAGAGGGGAAAACTGCTTAGATTTTTCATTATAAAAGTTGAATGATGCGAGTGTGAGTAAATTAAAAGAAAATGGTGAACTATTAATATAACAACAAATATAACAAGAAAGTTGTCTTTTGAATAGCATCATTCTCAAAGTGAGCATTAAAATACTAGCTAAGCAATCCTCAGTTTCTTGCTATATAAATTAGGACAGTTCCCATTTGTGTGGCCGTCACAGCAGATGTTGCAGTCGTTCCTCAGCAGAGAGTGTATCAGTGATGTCATCTCAAAGATCGATGGCTGAAAATGTGCAGCAGATTCTGTTACTCACAGGGAGGTTTGTTCTCGCTAGTCCTACTAAATGAACTGTATCCTGTTGTAGTTTAAAAAATGCTTTGAGGTAGACACCCAGACAAAGAAACATTCCCAAGAACAAGATTAATCTAAAGGTCGGAAAGCTGGTGTCGTTAAGTTTTACTTTGTGCCTTGGAATTGAGCTTTTTACAAAAGGTTGATGCTGGTATTTGGGACATTCTGTAAAATCATTACCTTTTGTTTCTCATTAACATATGTGTACATAATACACTAATACAACTTTTAAAAATCAATGGGTGACTAACCATTTAAGTTTTAAGCAAGGTCATTTTATACAGAATTTCATGCACAATGGTAATTCACTTTACAGTCATGAGCACATATATATCAACCCTGTTACCCTCATACATATTCAATTACGCAAATACACAATAGGCATAATCAGTATATGTTTTCTTTTTTTTAACTCTGACAAGAACACTTTATCATGTATTTTGTGAGAAGATGAAAACCTAACCTGTCAACCCCTTTAATATATATATATATATATATATATATATATATATATATATATATATATATATATATATATATATATATATATATATATATACTCAAAGAGAACCAATACTATTCAGTAATATACAGTATATATGGTTTATATGGCATACATATAGTATAAATACAAAAGTACAATAGTATTCAGCAATTAAAAACTCTGTTATTTTTTAATGTAGATTATTGTTCATTTCAATTAATTGAGATTGTTTATTAACACAAACATATTTATTAAATTAATTTTTAATATGAGTTTTTCAAAATGGAAAAGGAAAGTATTTTTTTTATTATTGTCTTGGCTCAATAATATGCATTTGGGATGGAAAATTCCTCCGATTTATGAGAACTGCACTTTTGAATAACTGAGCAAAATGTCTATCTTTCAGAAAGAAAAAAAAAGAAAAAAAAACACTGAAAGTGACAACCTTCAATTCCTTTAATATATTTTTAACAAACTGTGGGTGTCAATAAAGGTTTTTAGCAGCATTCGATTAAATTAAATTTGCAGCAAATGATTAAAAAAGGTTCTATTTTACTTAGTTGAAAGCTCAAAATTCATGCTTAAATCCCGTTGCAGTATTTGAAACAATGTTTTAAAAGAAACACCTTGAATCTAGTTTATATTTGCATGATGTATATAATCTTTCATAGAACAATAATTATTGCATATGACATTTTAATGTGGAAAATCTCCACAGTTTACACAACACAGTTTACACACCCCAATACAACTTTACACATCATTCCATATATATATATATATATATATATATATATATATATATATATATATATATATATATATATATATATATATATATATATATATATATATATATACACACACACACATTGGAAAAAGTTGAGTCTTTTGTTCAGTCAGTTTTTACTTTTGCTGTAGCATCTCAAGCATTCCGGGCCATCTGCGCCTCGTCTCTGCAGTGTGCAGAGTGACTGACTACATTCTGATATGTTTCAGACAGAAACAGACACGTTTTCAAACACACTCATCCTTTCAGCCGGACTACAGCGGGCTGTTATGTGCTGAAGAGTCTGGGTGCATGTGCTTTTACAGAAAAGTGCTCCAAAAGTTAAGAACCCTTACATTTTAAAGTAATGGCCAAAGCCAATTCCCAAAAACTTTGTAAAACAGAGGCTCAAGTGCTTTCTTGTACCATTCAGACTGCAAACATGAGTTCTTAAATTTGATGGAGAGCTAATTAATCAACCCAGAGGATTATTTTTTTATTTGTTTTACTTTTATCCCTCACTTGAGTTCGTATTATCTTTGTCTCCAATGTCAGTGAATTCCCATGTCTTTTCTAGTTGTCTGTAATAGTAACACTTTAGTTTCGGATTGAATTCTCATGATTTATCATTTGTTTATTAGCATGCATACTAGGATATTGGCTATATGTATTACTTATATAGCACATATTAATGCCTTATTCTGCCTGACCTTGTTCTACATCCCTTAATCTTACCCAATACTTAAACTTAAACTTAAAATTAATAGTTAGTTATCTACATTAAGCAGTGATTAGGAGTTTATTGAGGCAAAAGTTAGTTAATAGTAAGTTAATAGTGAGAATTCAACCCTGATATAAATTGTGAAAATAGTAATACAATACGGTAACACTTTATTTTACGGTGTCCGTGATACAGAGTAATTACTTAATTAATTACTTAGTAGTAGGCGTTGTAATAACTTGTAACAAAATGTAATTAACATGTAACACAGTTATGGAACAGCCTGTACTTAGAGATTGTAATTAAATTCATGTAATAGGCAGCTACTGTTACACATATGTAAGAGGCAGAGTCGGTTACAATCGTGTTACCGATTTGGTACAATTTAATTATATAAAAAAGTACTTTGTACTACTCAATGTGACAAGTATTTAAATATGTTTCTAAAGGCCCGTACACTTGTCAGCATTTTTAAGCGTTTTTTTTTTATGACGCTTTTACGTGTGCCGTTTTTCGTGTTGGTGTGAACACTCACATTGGCGCCCATTGTTTAGTCAAGAGGCGTTAAACGTCGACGAATATCTTGCGCGAAATTCGTCCCGGTGTGAACAGGCCTTAAGGTGTGGAAAAAAGCCTGAAGCCTTCCACATGGTCATTTTGCACCTTCTAAAATAGTGTATCAAGATTGTACTTAATTGTACTTCATGTTAGAGTTCTCAACGGGCCTGAAAATTATTACCCGACCCGGCCCGTGGCTTTTAAAGCCCGGACCCGATGTAACCCGACACATCAACATGAATTATCTGCCCGAACCCGGCCCGCGGCCCGACTCGGACACGCGCTCTACAATCTATTGACATTGCGGCGTCTATTCATTTCGGTGAAATCACAAAATAAAATGCACACAAACTTAGAAAGATTGACTTACTAGTCCATCAACAAGATCGCCAGGTCAGCATCACCGTTGCATCCAGTGCTGCTTTTTAGCTCGCGCCAACGAGTGAAAAGCCCGACCGAGTGGGACTCTTGTCAGGTTTCTCACGCGGTCAGATTCTCTTTTCCTTTTCCTAGTCTTCCGACCGCGTTTCTGCCAACCAGCGGGCGGGCTACAAGTTTTGAAACAAAATAGGCCTAGCCTACAAACATAATCATTATAATAGGCATCGTGGAGGAAGATAACGTGCGTCCACAGAGGATGGACTGAGGCGCATTCTCCTCTCGACCAGCAGCCACCCGCGATGCACTTTGCACGCAGCAGCCAGACTTTCGTTACGGTGAACAGCAGCGATGATTAATATATTTTTTTACTGGGTGGAAAAGATTAAGCCCGAGGTACGACCCGAACCCGAGTCATTTGCTTATATTTTCGACCCGAACCCGGCCCGAACTCCGCGGGTCCCGTCGGGTTTGTCGGGCCGAACTCGACCCGTTGAGAACTCTACTTCATGTGTATAAGGTATGTAGATACACATGTAGTACACTTAAGTACAATCTTGATACACTTTATTTTACGTAGCTTATCCCTGTGTAATATTATGTAATTGCAATGTAATTAGTCAGCTACCGCATGCATTTATGCTGTGAACGAGGGAGTTAGTTACATATGTGTAACAGCAGCTGCCTATTACATGGATGTAATTACAATCTCTAAGTACAGGTTACATGTTAATTACATTTTGTTACATGTTATTACAATGTTTACTGCTAAGTAATTAATTAAGTAATTATTCTGTATCACGGACACCATAAAATAAAGTGTTACCTAAAATACTTTAGATGTAATATCCAATTAATATCCCAGCTTTTTTAAAGTCCCCCTGTAGTCAATAATTGTATCCCTTAAAACTCATCTTTGTTCACCAAAATGGCATATTTAAATGTTTTTTTTCTTTAAAAAAAATCATGCCTCAAAAAGCTTGAATGTAACTCTACACCCTTGCCTCATTTAGAATATGCGGTCCCATGAATATGCAAATTAGCCATGCCTCCACTCACTCACACCAGCTCAGAGATTCGCTTTTTGACAATCACATGTAGACATGATTGGTTACAAGGTTGTTTTTGACGGCAGAAACACCAGGGATTTCAAAACGTGTTTTGAGAATATAGAGAAAACACTTACCAATGGTGTGATTTGTCGTAAAGCATATTAAAAACACCACATAGACTTATAAAACGCATAAAGCTCGGAAAATAATCCTCTCTGAAGTGACAGTAAATTGTGTGATGGGTTTCCTGCAGTAATAAGTAATGGTATCAGAAGAGATGAACAAATATTATATATCATGAGCCATGAACACACAGTGGGCCAAATAACCTGGCTGCATGTTGAATGTAGCATTTTAGGTCAGAAATCTATACAGCAACATATTATAGGTCAGAACAGTAATCCAGCACATATTTTGTCTGTTTCTGTCTCGCATTCATTTATTAGCACATTTTAACCTTGGAAGTGCTTTTGGAGGCATTTTATTTTGTACCGGAGGTGGTGTCATCTGTTTCTAAAGCACATTTTTTGAACCTCAAGGTCAAGAGTATTCAAACGACATGCAAAGAGCTTCAAGCCTTAACTGAAGTCCACTTTGTTATTTACTAAGCAATTGACATTTCTGATAGAAAAAGGTTTTACATAATAAAATGCATTACTTAAAATAAATATTTTATTGAAGGATAATATAGCTAGCACTGCAAAAACCGCTATGATTTTAGGGTGTAGTGGGTTGATGCCAGGGAGTTGCAATGTGGTTGCTTAAATCTTCTGGTGTTTTTTTTTTTTTTACACGTCTTTGCTGTTCCCAGCATGTTTTGGGTGGTTGTTAAGTAGTTTACTGTCACAAATCAATAGAGCCCATCCCAACTCTTTATTTTGGACCCTTCTTATGTATTGGATATTCCATGCAAAGGTTTGTTCTAATTCCAAACTATTTATATTAATAGTGATGGTTCACTTGGCAAAAACTACAATTTCCTCCCCAAGTGGTTTTCCGAACTTTATTACATTTTATTTAATACGGCATAAGCCACCATTGATGTGGTAACTCAGTTTTCCGTTTGATTTTCAGTTCTACTAGGCAGGGTGAGGACTTAAAATTTGTTTTTACGTACATAGGATACACATGGGTTGGTTAGGATAGGTTAGTTGTGTGGGGTGCGTGTGTATTATACGCTTGGCTAGAATTAGTGGTGTGGGTTGCCTGTGTATTACACACAAATGAGCTGCTTATCATAGAGACGCATTTACGTGAGAACAGGCTGATATTAGTGTGAATTGCAATCTTTGATTAGATGGAAAAGGTTTATTAGGATGTCATGGACCATTAACTGCGTGTTACCCAAAAATAGAATATTCCAACATGTCTCTGTAAATGTCAGCAAACTCTTTGCCCTGGGTCTTTCTCTTCTGGTGTAGTTAAATGAAAATTCGAACAAGGCATACACGCTAATTTCTGTCAGTGTGAGCAATTTAAGAGAAGCAGATAGATTCCAGGGTGGAATTATCTCACCGTAAATCTTGCTAATGAATACCCATAGCTTGTGAACTTAAAACCATACAGCACAAGTGTCATATAGGCCTTTTTATTCTAGGTTGTCCTTGCATTTTTAGTGTCCCCTCGAGGGTTTTCAGATACGAAGCCGGGTGTGGAAGCCAGACGCTGGCGGTGCAGTTGATGCTTCGTCAATAGACGACTATAAAGGAAGAATTCATGACCTTGATACGGCCCATTGTGCTTAATTAAGTGTAAAGGTTGATTTACATGTGTGAGTCAGTGTGGAGGTTGTTGGTCTCGCTTGTGCCACTTAACAGCACTGAAGAACACAAAGACCTCCGAAATATGGATGACTTCTTATCTAATTGCTGGACTTAGTCATTAAAATGTGATAATAACTGTGTGTATGTGTGTGTATATATATATATATATATATATATATATATTTTTTTTTTTTATTATTGTAAAACCACTTAGTTTCAAGAATATTGGATGCCTATTTTAAAATATGTATATTATTTATCACAAAGGTCTTTGGAATAAGAAAAACATGCAAAAGAAAACAATGCTTATCCTCAGTCATCCAGTGAAAGTGACAGAGATAAAGTGTATAGTTATTGACTGGCCATGTGATCTGAACAATTTAGTCTCCATTAGGTGACCCGCTCCATGTAAACTAAAATGGCTACTAATATTAATTTCATGTAACCACTATTAATTTATCTATATTTAAAATTTCTTTATAGTTAAAATTGACTAAGCGCACTTAGTCTAAATCAACTGACTTATGAGTAATGTGAGTCTATTTTTATCATAATAGATTAAAAAATAATAGGAGCAAGCTCATTTAAATTAAATAAATAATAAATATTTAATAGATGCACCAAAAATAGCGTCACACCATGCATTAGTCTATAAAACTGATTTAAAAAAAAAGAAAATTCTCGTCAGAGTTACGCAAAAAGGGGGCGGGCTGGACCTCATGCAAATGATAACAAGCTTGAAGCCAGTTTTACAAAGATGTCTCTTAAGAATGCGAGAAGCAGCAGGACGTGTTTTATAGTCCTACCCCAAACTAAACGACATAGTGTTTGTTTTTGTTTTTTTACCAGCATGTACCTATATCAAAGAACCTCCTGATAGCCTGCCTGCATGCTGTTGCCATGGAAGAGAAGGATGCAGATGAATTGGGGCAAATAGTGGTGTTGAATACCAATGAGCCTTGGAGCTGGTAGCTCAAAAACACGTTTAATGCTTTTTAATGCTAAACTACTGACACTGCGATTTTTATTGAGCCAATAATGGGTCCGGAGAAAAGAAGTGGTCAGTAAGAGTGGGCGTGTTTACGCAATCTCATTGAAACTCAATATATGGATTAATACCAGGCTTCAGTTTCCACTGTAGGCATTTGCCTAGTTAATAAAGTTATAATGCTAAGATTTGGCCACAGAATACCAAAGATGTTTGCTTTGACCCACGCTGAGGGTTGAATCCTTATCGTAGCTTACCGAGCTTCAATAAAAACATTTTTTTTTGTTCCCCACACAAATCTCATTCAGCCTTAGAGCGTCTCCCCTGTAGAGGATATTTGCATTGCCCTGTTGTTCTCCCTCTGGTGAGACCTGACTTCTAAAGACAACATGCCCTTATAAAGGATATTGCGGGATTATGGAAACCGCTCTGTGGGAGGAAGAGTCGTCTCCTCATTGGTGTCTTTGCCTTCCATAGATTTCTCTCAGTATTTGGCTAGCAGGGAGCAAGAAAGCAACAAAAAATTGCAGGTATCAAGCTGCGTCTCCAGTGGCTGCAAGCTGATTCGGGGCATTATGGGTCCCTTTCCTCCTTTAAAACTCCCCCAGTAAGCAACGTCTTCAACCGCAAGTGTGTAATAATAGTGGCCAGCTTTGAAACTGCGAGCTCATTTACAAACAGCTGTAGCCATTGACAGGACAAAGCACAGTTGAAACTACATTAACAGGGCTTGGCAAGCATGATGAGGTCCGGAATCTTTTCGGTTCTCGGTGGGACAGCATGCCGTGTCAAGCTTGAATAACCATATTAAAACTCTTTGCTGTCAGCCCCAGTGGCTGTTCCCGGAAGACTAGGAAAGCAGTTTAGATCACACCTCAGCCTTATTGCAAATACCGAAAGCGCTGCATTCTATTATCATACACAGAAATCGCAGAGCATGAGGGACTCTTCCGTGGGCTGTTTTCTTGAGTCTGGTAATATTTCTATATTAGGTGACATGGTGACGTGACTCATCTGTTTGTCATCTGGCTCCTCGGCGGTTCGGTACGAGGGAGCTTACAGCAGGCCGATGATGGTGATCTTTATCACTCGCGCTCTGTTCATTACCCCTTTGCAGTGACACTCATATCCTGGCAGATGGTCACTTTCCGATTGATTTGCCACGTTGGGGAGATTAAAATATTATGGCTCCGAAGAGACCGTCCGCTGTCCTCGTCAAATTAGCATTTTTGCCTGGCTGTTGCTCACAGAATGGGTCAATGTCACTCCAAAGGTGATGACGGAATTAGAGTAGGATCATGGGAATTGGGCAGCAGAGATGCAAGAACTCCTGATTTACCGTCACAGGGACGAAAGCTGATCCGGGTGTTTCCGGTAAGGATGCCTAGGACTACTAGCTGTGCTTACGGTGGGTGTAACTAGCATATAAACACATTCATACTTTTTACATTTCTAAGTACTAAGTACCTACCTTTTTATTTATTTTATTTTTTTTTTACTTAAGACCAAGCCACAGCCTCTGTAACCTGCATCAGTTGTGAACTGAACTCATTTAAGCAGTACTAAGACTAGCATCTACTATATCTGTTTACCCTTGTTCAACTTTCATCAAATCATTTAGCACTATCAGGCATACATGTGTCAATAAATATTCTTGAGAAAAGCTGGTAAGTTTTATATTGTGTCACCCTCGCTTTTCTGATCATCCCTGTACTTCCAGTGTGACAACACTTTAGCCTTTATGTATAGTGCATTATATTTCAATGCCATACTATAATGTATTTTAACTGTGATGACAGTTATGCATCACACAGTGCATTATAATTTGCATTAGAAAGCATAATTAATGCATTAAAAATACTTTTTAAAAAGGCTTTAAGCCAAGTGTTACAACCTGTGCCATAGCAGTCACCATGATTTTGTCATGTAAGACATGGTCCTGGATCAACATATTTTGTTGATCCTGGATCAACATTCCTGTCCCAAAATGTAGTCCTTACCCAATCCCAATCCCTACCCCTAAACTTATCCCTACCCATAACTTTTCCCTAAAATCAGAGGGTAATGAAAGGTTATAACACTGATGTACTTCACTCTGGTTCTAAGCCTAAACTTGACATAAACTGTAAACTTTTCCATCAAATCTTATTGGTTGATTGGAAAGCTGATCCAGGATCAACACAGATGTTGATCCAGGAACATGTGGTATTTGGTGAAATCATGTTCACCGCGCTATAGCATTGTTTCTATACTGGTTTTACCTCTGGATTCAGATTTCATTGGTGTTTTAAACAGAGTGGCGACTCAATACTCTACCCGCTATTTTGCACAAAACAACACAGAAATGTCCTCCATTTCGAAAGTTAATAAACCTTTTTATTTTGCTATCCTAACTGGGCATAATTATACGGTTAGTGATTTTATTATTTTTATTTTACTCTTGCAGATTAACTGCAAATTACTAGTTGAGAAGCACAGGATATAGGAATTTAACTACTGTCGGCATGTTTTTAATGCGGTGTAATAAGATGCATTATCGAAACCTCTTTGCCCCGACATTGTACAAAATCTTGTGTAATTAAAAACACATGTATCGGTTTTCCACAACGAATCTCGGTGGTACAAAAAGCACCTTGTATGTATAAAAACATTTACACGGTAACAGAGCTCGACAAGGTTAAATGGGAGGTGTATTTGAGCCCTGATTAAAAGGCTCTCCCACCAGTTGCACCAAGCAGATCTGCGGAGTCGTGTACAGCAGTGCAACTGATAAGGTATGGCTCTGAAAGGATTCCATTGTGTGTCGACATGGGGCCTGTTCGCTGGAGTTCAGAGTTGGCTACCTATCTACCTGAAAGGAATTGAAAAGCGACCCTTGTGGTGACTGACCAGAATGACTGATAAGCCTCAGGGGGAGATTATAGCGATTATGGCACTGCTGGAGAGGTTACCATGGTGATGAAATCGAGCATTCTCTTTAATATATTATTTACTGCCTCCGTTCCTGACCCACGTCATTTAATCAGGAGAGCTGGAGACCCATTCACTTTTAAAAGCACCGGTTCATGCACAGGAAGTTCTCACACCTATGCCTGGGTTTTCGCACAGCATAATAAAGATGTAAGAAAAAAAGGACCAGGCTGATCATAAACTATACATGAAAACCAGCCCAACAGCCAGTTTACGCATCGCCGCAGGAAAAGCACAAGAGGCAGTCCACAGGCTGTTTCTCTAAAGCCAAACCAAACAATACAAAACACTGGATGACTCAGAATTAGTCCATAAAGGCAATGCATATGAAAAAAAAATGTTTTGACATGTCCAGACTATTATTTGACAAGTCAAACACACGTGAAGCACTTCAAATGGCAAATGAATGAGTAGTTGATTGAAGTTTGAAGACATTTGAATATTACGTTTGAATGAGCAAACTCATAACATTGGGAGTAGAATGGCCGACCCATCGCTCAGTGGACTTTGGTCATGTTACACAGGGCTGAACATGACAAATTCAAGTAGTTAGTGGACATCACTAAAGCTTCTATAGAGGGAACTTTGGCTCTATGTCATTGAGGTGCAAATTTCTTTCAAATGGACTTTGTCCTTCCTGCTGTCTGACCACGAATGCTCATTGACCCTGACCGGCTAAAACCAGAGCGGAAATTATATAAACGCTCAACTTTGAGACAAAGGAGACGGTGGATCCTTGGCTTTATTGAGATAATAAAGGAAATTAAGCAAGAAACGAGGATCTGACTTCCAAATCTCTATATGCGGCATAATACGTAAAACCCCCCTTTTTTTCTTGAAAGAATTATAATCCATTTACAAACACTATTTGGTGCTCTAATCTAAATTACTTTTCTTTCTCTTGAGCAAAATGCCAAATGTGGTTTCTTTAGTGTTGTCACTGTTTTTCCACCCCTTAATACAACGTCTCCATATTTTCTAAGATTAAAAACAGAGGATTTGTGCCCTGTGTCTCAATATATTTATGAGCAGTCATGAGCCTTAATATAATATTATCTTTAATAAAACTGAGTTTTTGCATTTTCTGAAGAAAATGTGAAAGGTGTTTGCCCATCCAAAACCCGCGCTATAATTCTAGGATGTTTAGGTTGGTTTGTCAGAGTGTTCATATTGCTGCAGAGTTGCTATGGTGTTATTGCCAGTTGTTGGGTTGCAAAATCAAAGTATAATAACTTAGAAAAGTATAAGGAAGCCAGATTAAATAGTTATGTAGATTGACACTTTTAGGCTAGGTTTCACATGGGTTAAGATAAAGCCCGGGTTAGGCATTAGTTCAATTAGGGCATTTAACTAGCTTTTATTTTCACGCCTTAGAAACATTACTGGTGTGCATCTTGAGACACAACAATAGAACTGACATATTTTAAGATTTGTCAGTGCAAACTGCTTTCGGCTAAAACAGCACAAACATCCATTTTAGTCTGGGACTGAGGCTTAAGCCTAGTTTGTGAAACTGGGAAATAATAAAATATATATTCATCAAGTTATGTGGTAAACTTAAGATAAGCAAAGTGCAGAATTCAGGTTCTTCGTCATTGTGAAATTTCTTCACCCTTTGAACAATTTTATATGAAACAAAAAGGTTCATGTTTTCTGTAATATAATCATAATTTCTCTTTAGTCGTGCTTATATCAACTCTCATAAGACACACACACTACAAGATAATCGTGCAGATTTTGGGACCAATACTTCCCTCCCAAAAATCCTAGGTAAAGTCCGATTTTCTTGATGATTCTACAGATTATCATTTTCATGCAGTGTGAGGCATGTAAAGAGTGATTGTTTCTGCTTGGAAGAATGTTGTGAATGGTAAATATCCAAAATGCTGAATTTTTCCGATCAGAAATCCTGTTGTGTGAGGGGAACCCGGAGGACAAACGAAACGATACCCAATTAGAAAGTGAGCTGACGGAAGTATAACACAAACTAATCCAATCCTTTTTTCCCCTGAAAATGTACAGTAAAAAAGCAGTCCAATCATTATTGTCGCCTATTCTCCTGGCCCGTCGTCCGCCATGTCTGTTTATTCGTCACATTTGAGTTTACAATTGAATTTGTTAGATTTCCCGCATTGACTGTCAGGAATCTGGTTGTTTGTGAAGGGAATTTGTTAGTTTGTGCTTTACTATCTTGGTCACATCATGGCACTTTCTCTACTGGAACATATCCTTTATTGGAATAAATCTGTTAAATCTATGATTTATTTTTATCGTAATGTTTGTTGTTTGTGGTCTCTGACATTTTGAAGATTTGAAAAATATTTTAGCATGAGCCAGCCTTTAAGCAGGTCATGAAGGACACATTTATCTACTAGAATTGAATAATCATTGACCTTTAGACTTTATCTGATGGTTTAATAGACTGGTTGTTGGGGGCGTTTGTCTTACACGTCAGGAGTAATGTGTCCTATATTTGCCCCACACAAAAATCATTAACTCTGTTCATTAGTTAATCAACTGCTTCAAATCTGCAGGAAGAAGCTCCTTTACTGTCAGAAAATGTTAGACAGACTGTAACAGTGAGAGATGTAAGGAACACTTTCAAAGGCGTTCGGTTAACGTGGACAGTTTGAATGGTAAAAGAATATTTAAAATTTAAAAGCTGAGACTGCAATAAATTTGTTGTGATATATATTTCATTAACTTATATAACGTTAATGTTCCAGCCTACTTGAACTACTTTAATCTGCTTTGTAACATTTTTACAGTATAAAATTCCTCTTCATAGAATGTAGTCTTTCCCCTTAATTAGATTCGAAAGTCTGTCCCATTTTTATTCCCCCCCTCTCTCTCTCTACTGTATAGATTTGACCGTGTCCTGAAATATCTTCATAACAGCGTGAGTCAGCAGTGACTCCAGGCCTAATCAATTGTCCTGCTTTTGGAAAGCTGTTTATGAAGCTGGCTCCAGCAGACTACATGATGTATGAACTGCACTGGTGGGTGTTTGGGGGATCTGGCAATGGGAATGCGTTTTAATGTAATTCCCAGACACTCCAGAAGTACAGCGTGTTGTAAACTTGACATTCCAGGCCACAGAAACATGTTGAAGTTTCTCATTATCATCCCTTCCACGCCCTCAACATACTCTGGTTTTCCTGGCGTTCTGGTGAAATTAAAGAATGGAGTGTGGTTGAGAGGATCAAATCTGCTGCCATGTGGCGGAACCGCAGCTCAGGAAAACGAAGAGTTTGAGCAGAGCCGATCGGATGAGGTGAAAAGGGGGCGGGTTCGGTTGTGCTATTCCTGTGTAGTTGGAGTCAGAAAGGAAAAGGGCCGAGTGAGATAATGCAGGGCGGTCTGATGGACACCGCCGCAGCCCCATTGATCCGCTCAAACACCATTGTGACCTCGCAATCGAGTTGCATTAGAGTACGGTTCAATGTAGGCCAGGGAAAAGGGGCCATGACTTTAAATGTTAAAGCAAAAACACAGAAAAGACCTGAGCGAATAAATCATGATCAAATTTAATCACATTATCTATGTCAATTTACCTGAATGCTTCATGAGCTCTGTTCGCTTCAAATAAGCCAGCTCCATTTTTAAAAATATGCACACGATAAAAAATATTTCTCAGTTTTTTTTTTTAAATAGTTACAGTCTCTTATGATCACCAAAGCAGGAATTATATTTGATCAAAAATTCAGTAAAACAGTAATCTTGTGATTGTGAAATATTATTACAATTTAAAAGATCTGTTTTCTATTTTAATAGATTTGTAATTTGTTCCTGTGATGTATTTTCAGCATCGTTATTCTATTCTTTTAGTGTCACATGATCATTAGAAATCATTTTTATATGATGATTTAATGCTCAAGACACATTTCTTCACATTTTCAATTTTACAAACAGATTCCTAATATTGTTAAACACATTTTTTTTCAGGACTTGAAAAGCAGTGTTTTGGTGTTCAAAAGTACAGCATTTATTAAAGGGTTAGTTCACCCAGAAATGAATATTCTGTCAGTATTTACTCACCCTCATGTAGTTTCAAACCTCTATGTGTTTATTTGTTCTGCTGAACACAAAGGAAGATATTTGGAAGAAAGTTTTAATCAAACAGATCTAAATCCCCATTGACTACCATAGTATGTATTTTGTCCTACTATGGTAGTCAATGGGGATTGAGATCTGGTTGATTAAAACATTCTTCCAAATATCTTCATTTGTGTTCAGCAGAACAAATAAACACATAGAGGTTTGGAACAACATGAGGGTGAGTAAATACTGACAGAATTTTCATTTTTTGGTGAACTAACCCTTTAAGGGCGTTTTCACACCTGAAAGTCCGCACCCAGGTCTGAACCAAAGTTAATGTTTTGATACATTTTATACTTTCAGAAAGTTTTGGTTTGGTTTCACACTGCAATAATGCGAGCACACTAAAGAACTTTAGATGACATACTTACGTCCTGTCGTCATCATCTATGTGGGCTGCATCTTGACATTGATTGGTTTAGTAAATGGACGTACGTCTGACGTCAGCGTGTTGTCAATTTAGCGGGTAACTTTGACAACATGTACGAACAGACGCATATCGTTGCAACTATATTGTTATTTTTTTGGCATAATTACCTGCAGCACCAACTATACACAACACTAGTTCAAATTCACCAAATGAACGTCCTCGCCGTGCAAACAGTTTATCGTCGCCAGCAGGAAAGGAGGAGAACATTGCAAGCTGACTTCTCATTATGTCATCAGACCATACTTAAATTAAAAACCTCATCTCCCCATGTGCTACACGGCTCATATCTCCTGTCACCTTCTGTTTTTTTTTTTGTTTTTTTTTGGCTTTTTGGGAACCACCAGAACTTCCTGTAAAAGGTCTGAAAGTCCAAACCATACATAAATGCTTTCACACTATAAATGAACCAAACCTTTTTTCAGTTTAATCCGGAAACGTGACTACCTCTTTTCGTCTGACCAAATTTTATCTGTTTGGTCCGGACGTGGTCCGGGGGAGGTTTCAGCACCTATAATTTTAATTCGGACCAAACTGAAAAGTCCGAAAGTCCGGACCAAACAAGGTAAGTTTGAAAGGGCCCTTAGTTACCTTGTTTGGTCCGGACTTTCAGACTTTTCTGTTTGGTCCAAAACAAAATTATAGGTGTAAAACCTCCCCCAGGCCAACTGGTGGTTCCCGAAAAGCTGAAAAAACCGAAGGTGGCAGGAAAAATGAGCCATGTAGCACATGGGAATATGAGGAGTCAAGGTTTTTAATTGAAGTATGGTCTGATGACATAACAAGAAGTTAACTTGCAGTCTTCTCTTCCTTTGCTGCCAGCGACGATTAAATGTCTGCACGATGAGGATGTTCATTTGGTGAATTTGAACTAGCCTTGTGTATAGTTGGTGTTGCAGGTAATTGACATTGCAGGTAATTGACAACAGACACACGTCCATTTACTAAACCAATCAATGTCAAGATGCAGCCCACATAGATGATGACAGGACGCACGTACGTTGCATTAAGATAATTGAAACAAACCAAAACTTTCTGAAAGAATAAAATGTATCAAAACATGAACTTTGGTTCGGACCTTGGTGCGGACTTTCAGGAGTGAAAACGCCCTTAGGTGTAAAGGGCCTTAAAATAGATAATTTTTCTTTCTTCTTTTTTTTTCTGTATAAGACTAAAAGACTTTAATAAGTTTTACTGTCACTTTTGATCAATTAAATGCATTATTGGGTAAGCGCTTTAGATTACAGCCCCGGAAAGTACTGTGTAATTAAGAGGAATTTACAGTGTAATGTTCTGTAATTATAGTGTACCTATAAAGTACTTACATGTAAGTATAAGGGAACAATATGTAAAATTTGGGAAATAAGGGGTAACAACCAGGAGATAATTATATATATATATATATATATATATATATATATATATATATATATATATATATATATATATATATATATATATATATATATATATATATATATATATATATATATATATATATATATATATATATATATATATATATATATACTATAAGTGTTATAAAACTAAGGGGTACTTAGGGTACTTATAATTCTACTATTGAAATACAACAGCTCTTACATTTGGGAGCAGTTTAGCCGGACATACACTGCATACCTTTTTGTAGCAATTTTGTATCAATAAGATATGGGTGTAGAGTATGTGTAGATATAAGATTGTGTATGCATTTTTATTGTACTGACCCTGTAAGCTACATGGAACGAGGAGAGGTAACAAACACCACTTTAATTTACAGCCCGCAATGTCACACTTACCCGTAACTACAAGGAACAAGAGGTAACAAGCACCACTTTAATTTACAGCCCACAATGTCACACTTACCCTGTAACTACAAGGAACAAGAGGGTAACAAGCACAACTACATGAAACAAGAGAATCTTTGCCCAAAATTTAACGCAAAAGTTTTAGTTTTTAGTGAATTTTTGTTAAAAAGATTACTTTACAAATGCATAGATATGTACTACCCTGTAATTTTTAAAAAGTATATACAGGATGTACTGGTTCACCATTATTTCAAAAATGAATGTTCTTGCAAAATTGCTCCCAAATGTAAGATTGTAATATCATAATAGTAGGATAAGCACCCTTTAGTTCTTTGAATACTTACAGTATAAATAATTGTTTAATTCTCCTGGTTGTTACCCCTTTATTCCCCAAACTTAGAAATATTGTTCCCTTATACTTATATTGTAAGTCTGTTATAGGTATACTATAATTACCAAAGGTTACGCTGTAAAATCGCTTTAATTACGCAGTACTTTCCGGGCTGTAAACTAAAGCATTACCCATTATTGCAGACTAAAAACAACAATGGATTGATTCAAAACTTCTGAACAGTAGTGTTTTAGAGAGAAAACGTTGTTGTTTTTTATGTATAAAATGTTGACAAGAGATAAACAGTACCAATAGCCAAGTAATAATAATTATATATGAATAAACAATACTTCACCCAAGTAATGTAATTGTTTTTGTTACATAGCAACTAGTTTGTTGCCATTTTACAATGGTTTTGAATGCTGTTCAACCAATCATAGTGCAGATTCGAAACTATCAGTTAGCATTTTATGAAGCTTTACCTCTCACTGGTGGTTTTACAGAGTCACAAAGTGAATTGCATGTTTTTGAGCCACACTCACTATAAAATGACATATGTGAGGCGGTAACACCTGTCATCAGTCAAAACTTGCTGCTGTGTTTCGTTTCCAATGGTCACAAGGAATGACTAAAGATGTGAAAAAAACCCAGTGATAAATCTTGGTTCAACAGCCCTAGATTTGATTTCCACTGAATGGACTTTTTAAAGTCATTTGAATCCATTTTGCTGTCAGTGTCTTTGAGAACATCTCAGCATGTCAAACTCAGGGGAAATGCTGTGGATAAAACGTGCAGTGACTGTGTTCTGACTGAATAATTACAGGAGAAGCTTCTCAGCAGACAGATTATTTTCCTCTTCATTTGAAAACATGAATGAAAAAAAAAACATTCAGAGCCATGTTGACTTTATAATTTTACTTACGTGAATAAATCAATCGTACTGACTGATTTTAGATGGATTTCTACTTAATGTGACCTCGTTTATACACATTGCTGGAGGAAATATAGATTAAACAGCAGTCTTTCTCTCACATTATGAATCTTTCTAATAAATTATGTAGTTTTTAACAAGACACATTTTAACACCATTTACAATCTGAGGAGGTGTGTGATGCAGCAGGCAAATAAGAATTATGCACCTAAGAAATAAACATTACCTCTATTGTAAGTTTTTTTTTTTTTTTTTGGTTTGCTTTTTTAAATAAACCTACTAGGCAGATGGATACGCGTAATTCTCAGTCATAGCACTTAATTGATTATTATTTTTTTAATACGTATTTTCTGTTGCATCCGTGCTGTGTTATGAATGTGGGATTAATTTCTAAAAATAGAGCTATATTTAAGGTCAGGGCCTGTGATTGGCTGAATATATATTATATGTGTGTTTGCTGCTCTGAGCTCAGTTCCAGATTTCACTCTCAACACAGACATTTGATGCTCTTCACATTAGCAGAACATTACTTATTTTTCACTGACTATATCTGTCTTGTTGTCTGGCTCACCTTCTATAAAATGAAGAAAACAAACTAAACATGGATCGTTAGCAGTGTTGCATCTGTCATTCATTATTTATTTAAATTAATAAAAATAAATAAATAAATAAAATATCTAGGATTTCACTGATGTATATATTTTTTGTTGATTTTGGTAAACTATATATATATATATATATATATATATATATATATATATATATATATATATATATATATATATATATATATATATATATATATATATATATATATATATAATTATTATAAATATATTTAGAATATAGTTTTTAGCAGTGTGGTATTATTACAAATGATCAGTTATCTAACTCCTACTGTGATGCATAAAGATTTTACAATTTCAATAATATGATCTAATCACATTTTTTCTACATTGCAGTTATGATACTAATGTTATACTTTCAATAAAAAAAAATAAAAAAAAATTCCCTGCTAAAGTTTCTCTCTATCTTTCAGGGTTTAGCCGGGCAGCAATGCCATTTGGTCTGGTGAGGCGGGAACTTTCTTGCGAGGGTTATCCCATTGACCTACGCTGTCCAGGAAGTGACGTCATCATGATTGAGACTGCCAATTACGGCCGGACAGACGACAAGATCTGCGAATGCTGACCCCTTTCAAATGGAGAACATCAACTGTTATCTGCCCGATGCATTCAAGATCATGTCTCAAAGGCAAGTTCTGTCATGCAAACGCATTTCCATGCTAAGATCTGTCACATTTCACCCTCCGCTCCAAAAACTCTCTCCTCAAAATGCGCCTTCTCTCTCATTTGACCGCCTTTGATTACACAGTGCCTGAATACGAGCATCTTCAGTGGCGTGCATGAAGAACATTTCTCTCCTCAATCTACACAAGCAAACCAAACAGATCGCAATACACTCATATCCGTTTTTCTTTTGAGCTTAGACAGTGTCGTACATCTGGAGGCTTGTGCTAAAAAAACAGGAAGTGATGTGTGAGCCCGGCTTTGATACGTAGGCTATTGCTGCGGGAGTGGCATACAGTTCCGCTCGGCTTATTATAAGAATGTCGTGATTCGTGGAGGAAAAGGTTTGAAAATGTGGCGTCTCAATTAGTCCTTTCAGCTGCAGGCAATTAGGCGTCTCAAGTGGGTGTTAATCTACACAGGAACTCTAGGCAGGGATTTGCCTCCGCAGGTCTGCAGAAGTCCAGATGTGAAATTGCATTGTTGTGCACTTTTCATCCTGATAGTTTTTTGGTCAATAATGAATCAGCAACAACTTCACAATCTGTCATTGCTACAGTTACATTAATAATAGATTACTATACTTAATAATGGAAGCTTTCACTCAGTGCTACTTCATTTCTTTCTCTCTTTTTTTTACTGTTGATTTATTTAGGCGTATATCAAATTAATTGATATAAACACCTCATGTCCCGTGGGTTTTTTGTCGCCTGTTAATTTTCTGGACTTACATGTGGATTCAAGCAACTAGAAGCACTTTCTAAATTTTGTGTTGGGCTTTTCTTGGTCTTTTTGTGTTTTGTTTTAAACATTAGGCAATTAAGATATCGTTGATAACAGGGTCCAAAATAAATATCTGGCAACGTCAGAGAAGCCAGAAAAAAATGTATGTATATTTTTATCCTATAATGACAATAGCATTGTTTTCCTTTTACTTATATTTATGACACATTTTTTTATTTAAATTTTTTTATGACTTAAAGTGACATTTCACCGCCGGCAAAATGAGTTTTCAATAAAACTAGCCTGGCTATACAGTAGGGGTTGAACCGACTAGTCGATTAGTCGACTAGTCGACCTTAATGCAATGCCGTGACGCTTTAAGCTTGACGTCGGCTAGTCGCGTGGATCATGTGACACTTTATGATTGCGCTAATTTTCGATATTATATGGCCGCGTTGCAGATGACAACAGATGAAGAGCCCAGAGGGTCATTGCAGCAAGAAAGCAGCATTGAGGCTACATAAAGTGTATGGAAATACTTTACTAACTTAGCACTATATTGTTGAAAACGAAAGTGAAAGCATGACGCACGCTCACTGTTTTACCGGGAAATGAGAGTTTCTCTTTTAAAATTATCAAACTTTTTTTTTCATATATTATTTAAACATATCAATGCATCTCCAATTCACCCACAATATATATATATATATATATATATATATATATATATATATATATATATATATATATATATATATATATATATATATATATATATATATATATATATATATATATATATATATATATATATATATTTTTTTTTTTTTTTTCATCTTAAATGATGATGTGAACAGCGGGCTGTTTAGCTAGCCTGTAGCTGTCCACTTTCATGTGTTTCTGTGATCTGATTGCTATCCGATCGTGAAAAGACCACGTGTAGGCTAAATGCCCTCCGAATCGCATTCAAGACGGATTTTAAATTTAAACCGCATATATAAATTGGACTTCTCCCGAAAATGCTGAAGGAAAACATGTGAGAATGTGTTATTCATTATATGACGAAGCTATGGCAACACGCATCACCGCAACTGAGCATCTATTTATAAAGCCAACGTGCAAACTATCGTAAATCAAAGTGAATGTAAGTCACAGAAGCTTAACACACAATCATCTCAGCTAAAAGTAAATAAATAAAATGATCTTACCAGTGCTGTCTCTCTTATTGCGGTCTGAAATTTTGAAATAGCTGATGATCAATAAAATGCAGATCATTACTGTTGCTTTCGGTGATGTGAACTCCGGAAAAAATCAGCATATTGCGCGTTGTTTGAAGATCGGATTTGTATCCGATTTGCAAACATATTTATGTGACTAGGTGTAAATGGAATCGTTTTGATAAATCAGATCAATAAAAACGCATGAAGTGTCCAGGTGTAAACGGCCCCATTATGAGCTGGCAGCATCTGTATAATTTTCTGTTAATTAATTGTAAATTGTGGCATGTTGCAAAGCAGTCACGTCTCTTATGTTTTTATGAATGCACGTCAGCGACTAGTCGACGTCGACTCGACTTTGATGTCATAACAGTCGACTTCAAAAAATCTGAAGTTTCTACTATACAGTAGAAAAGAGAAAAAAGAATTGGTGCTACCTGACTTTAGAGAACAGAGAATAAAAAAGTCTATTTGGTCCTTTTACCAAGTTAGCAAGGTAGTAAAACTTCAACACTCATAATGCACTGGGCATGTTGTCACCTAAGGCCACTCCCAAGGGGGTAATCCATCGACCGGAAGTTGAAGCCGGCCGGGTGCCGCCATCTTGTAGCAGAACTTCACTTGCGTTAGCATTTCCATTGACCCCCATTCATTTTGCCGTCACTTTACATTTTGGAATAACTTTACATCTGAGGTGTTTGAAGACTCCATTTGTCCATTAATCATTTCTTAGCAAACATAGCAAATCATAATGGTGTCAACTTCTAGTGTCCACAGGTGAAATAATTCAAAGTGTAAAGTTTAGTTTTATTTGATTAAATATGAGCGCCACCTTGGAAAATCTGAGAAACCTGCCTGTTTGTAGTCAACATTTCAAACTTTATGACTACAAACACAGTTTTTTAAGCCAAACTAAGGGGTAAACTAAAATGTGATTTTGTCAATTCCGCTTAACCTTCAAAACAAAACCCTGTCGCATACAGGTAAGAAAGCTGTTCCATTTTACAACAAAGTATATTCTATAGTTTTCACCAAATCCCAGCAGCTGACAAATGTTTTGTGTTTTATCAAATAATAATTTCTCGGTCCAAGTAACATAGAGAATGCTTAAACATTGTTAATTTACAACCAATATTGTAACAATACAAAGCAGGTTGAAAATCGGTGAAGTTGCAGTTTAATGCAAGGAATATACATTTTCATTTTATAATCAAATTCCTGCCAACTGTTGAGTCATTTTGTTCTTGCAATTGGCATTCTGTGAGTGTTGAATTATGGCTCAACAAGTTAGAAATGTGTGCTGTGCTCCAAATCAACATGGCTAATAAACGTATTATTTAAAAGCACACCTGTGCTCATATTACCATTCAAGTTTTTTGCATTAGTCCTTGAGCAACACATCTGAAATAAAAGTTTCGTTGCAGGAATTCTCTTGTTCCTGTCGTCCTTGCTCTGCTAAGTACCCTGCTTTGGGGAGCATGAGGGAATGGCTGCAGTGCTGTACGGGGGAAATTTGTTCTGTATTCACACCATTAATATCTGTGACAGAGGCGTCCGCATGGCTCTCTGAAGACCAGCACAGCCGTGTACGGCACTCCCACTGTACATATGGTATTAGTGAATACTTCGAGCATTGCAGATTAAGCTTTCATAAGTCACCGTAAATACAGGCTTCTAGAAACAACAGCTACACCTGTTTAAGAATTCAGAGCATTGGGAATTTGTTGGCCTGGTAATAAAGTATTAAATAAAGCCCATGATTCCTGATTGAATTAGATATGTGAGGTTCGGGCTGCTTTAATGCTGTGAATAGAGGAAGTGAGGTTTAGTTCAGAACAGACAATAGAAATCGTGTTTGTTTTTTTAATATCAAAGTACTGCAATTATGCTGCCTTAATTTTGTTTACATTTGATTTCATTTTTGGTTTGTTTTAATTTGAATTGGATGCATGATGATCTATTTTTGGTCCTTCTCAGTTTGACTGTTTTCCCGGATTAATGTTTAATTATTTCAAACAAATCTGGTTCTTTCTAAACTAAAGATTTAAACAACAAGTGGTCATGTTTTTTGGGGTAACACTTCCTTTTACAGTCCAGTTACCCATGTAAGTACTATGTACTTATTTTAGTAACAACAATTACTGGGTAATAACTAGTACTAACCCTGAACCTACCCCTAAACCTACCCCTGTTCCATGTACTTACCTTATATTAGCCAGTACTTTCTAGGTAAGTACACTGTAAGTACTGTACTGTAAAAGGAAGTCATTCACTTATGCCACAAAGCGTTTTTGTGGCATAAGTGAATGACTAGCTTATCTGCCATAACACTGCATATATTCAGAGAATAAATATAATATAATACATAGATATAATGATAATAAAGATCCATTTGTTTTATTTTCAGATATGAAATTTTGAATATTGAGCAGTTATGTTCTTCCAGGCATCATCGTTATTTTCTTTTACTTTGTCATGTTAGTGTGACAAATACAAAATGTGCCTGGCATCATCTTAGAAGTGCTTTATTATATATTGTTATGATGTTTTTATAGATCAGCCAAGAACTTTATCACTGTATCACTCAGATCACCAATCAAACCTGCCTCCTGTCAACAATATTCTAGTAATATAATGAATTTGATTGATAAAGTCACGTCACCTTTATTTATATAGCAATTTTTACAATACAGACTGTATCAAAGCAACTTCACAATGATAGCATGAAAATTATACAAAGATAAAACGTGTGTGTTTGTGGTTCAGGTATAGTCTACGTTATTGGGGACATCCCACAAAGAAGGCAATATACGAAAGTCATTTTCTTTTCCGTCTCCATTTCCCTGGGCTCCTGAACTAAAACCTTTTAGATTATTTTATATCTAGTTTCAACAATTGTTTATATACACATCAGCTAATTTGCTTGAAATAATTGACTCATCAATGAATCTCATTTGTAAAATAGATATTTTTATATTATATTGGCGAAGTCCAGATTTCCTGACTGAAACATTTCCTCCAACTTACCACACTATTGTGAAATTTCTACTGTAAATGTTGTGATATCTTGAAAGCATTGCTTCTGTGAGTTTTCAGAATTTAGGAGCGAGATATCTGTCTAATGAGGGCGTCCTGTGAAACTGCTTAATGTGTGACTGTGGTGTGAAGAGCAAACACCAACTGTCAGCTAACAGGAACATTACGAGAAATGGAATTTAGCATACAGTATCCCAAACAGTATTTGAACAGTTTATCCACATATTATTATATTAGATAAAAGAAAATATCAAATCAAGTGGATTTTATTTAAGGCCGTTTTCAGACCTGTAGGTCATTTGCTTTTTTCCGGAACAGAAACTTCTTAGTTTGATTTGCTTTCACAAGCCAATAAATGTACCAAAATGTATTTATGCATGTCACATCATGTGCGTAAAGAGTTTCCTCTGTGTTACATGCAAACATACATGTGTATTTATATATATATATATATATATATATATATATATATATAATATATATATATATATATATATATATATATATATATATATATATATATATTGTTGGGTTGAATTGCTTTTTTTCTCAGCCAAGCCTACCCAGATTTTGTTCTTTATATATATATATATATATATATATATATATATATATATATATATATATATATATATATATATATATATATATATATATAAATATACTGAACTATACTAAACTGTCCTAAATAAACTGAACTAATGGAGAAAATGTACCAGGTCCCTAAACAAACACTCCAAGTGAGCCAGGTGTGAAAACACCCTTGATGAAAGATAGCACACACACATTTTAATCACAACAAAATTAGCTTTAATTCGTAAAATAAGAAGTATTTGGACACTTTGTGGTTGTCAAACGTGGGGATGAATGTGATGAGTTACACCTGTGTAGCCTGGATGGGAATGAACATCATATATCCAATAAACTGGTATTGAAAGCATAAAAGTAATTGCAAAAATGACATTAAGAACAACATTTTAACACTACAAGAAATATAGTACCAAAAAATAAAACAATAAAATACAAAAAAAGAAAAAAAAATCAATTCTATATTGTATCAAGGCAAGTTTTCTACAATAACAAAATGTTGTTAGGCTTGTTATGCCATAATGTTGACTCAATAAGTTATTATTAATCTTTATTCCCTTTTAAGATAATTTGTGCTCATTATTTATTCACATGGCACATTATGCAAATGAACAACACAGTGTGACTGAATGAAATATGAATAGGAACAGTCTCCCTATAATACAACTACAAATAACCAAACAACCAGTCGCCATATTATGGCACCAGCTTTGGCCGTGTGTTATAATTTTAGATCTATAATTCATTTATATGGGTAAACATGCTGATATTCTCATCTGTTACCACATATGAGTGCTGCGTTAATAAAGAAACTCCCATATGAGGGACGTGTTTTTTTTTTCAGCTAAGCTCGTGTCTATGTATAAATTTTCATCTTCAAACATTACCTGTGGGAATTCACAGCTGTGGACGGAGCAGCACTCAATTCCACGTGCTTTCGCTGCTTTTACAGAGAGAGAAAAAAGTGTTCACTTGTTTATTAGCAAATAGAACATAAGACAAATGAATTGTCAGGGTTCACGTGCTGAGGTAAAGAGAAATTACTGCAGGAAGAGATGCTGCCCCAAGGCCAGGTCAGAAAAACGCCAGCAGGGTAATTCACCCCTGTGCTGCGCTTACAGGAAAACATGCCCTCTATTCCCAAACCAAAGACCTTTGTTTCCAGATTCTTTTCCTCTAACTTAGGACAATAACCCTACATTATTCTCAGAAATTCTGAGACGCAACATTTTATGTCAAAATCTACAATAATATTATGGTTCTGCCCAACAAACAACACTA
Organism: Hybognathus amarus; assembly: GCA_030378365.1. Taxonomy (NCBI): domain Eukaryota; kingdom Metazoa; phylum Chordata; class Actinopteri; order Cypriniformes; family Leuciscidae; genus Hybognathus; species Hybognathus amarus. The sequence continues at coordinate 519,084 of JAQIUQ010000204.1, forward strand.
AAATAATGTATTAGTGGGTCTATTCTAAAGGACCAATAATTCATTGTTTTTGAGTTGCTATATTCTTTAAAAAATAATAATAATAATATTACATTTACACTATACCATTCAAAAGTTTGAAATCTTGAAGATTTGTAACACTTTTTAAATGAGTATTTTATGTTCACCATGAGGCAGGATTGGATTTCAAACTGTAATATATTACAATTTAAATTTGGTTGTGATGTATTTAGTTGGCTTTACTTCAGTTTTGTGTCACGTGAACCTTGAGAAATCATTGTAAAATGCTGATTTGGTGCAAGAAAAGCTGTTTTTAACAATGGAAATAATAGAATAAATTCTAAGGAGGATTTCTGAAGGATCAGGTGATTGCTGCTTAAAATTCGGTAAGAGGAATGCATAACATGAAAATACACACATGCATATAAACATAGGTTTTATTTTTTTTTTGAGCAACTAAGTTCTTTGTGGAACTAAAACAACAGCATTTAAAGCTGTTTTTGCTTTTAAATTGAACCATTTTTTTAAGTATATTGATGTTCAATAAAGAACTATTTGTAGTTATTTGTAGTTATTTAGGGCTTTAAAATCATTTTGCTTCTAAACTGAACCATTTTTTAAGGGAAATATGTAGTTGCTTAGAAGATTTAACGAGTGGACATCATAGATCCAGACCTCAGGAACAACGTGATGCAGATTGATGGACTATTACAGCCGCTACTTTTTCAGCATATTGCTGTATACCGTGTCTCTAAGCCATGAGATCATTTCTGCACTTTATCTTTTATTGATGTGCTTAATTTTAGTTCCTAGAACCCACATAAACCACCTTCTGCATGACTTCCTGTTAAACAGGCAGTGGAGGGATGGTTAGTTCATTCTGAGTGAAATGGCATATAGGGAAAATGAATCCATCATAGGTACAATCAGCCTGGCCTCAGGGGGGATTCATACAGATGTATAACTCATGTGCTGGCAGGTATGAACACTCATAGATGAGGCTGTTTATCTCTGTCGTTGGGCTGAAAAGGTCCACTTTGGCATCTATCCGCTCCGCTAATTCCCGCCGTCTTTTTTCTGGTTCCTGCTCTGGGCCACCATCCCTCCGTCCATCAGCTCTGTCTGCAGGGTTCCTCTTGGTTTGACATGAGCCTCAAGAGCAGCAATTGTATTCACAGCTGATTGAAACAGGAATGTTCCGGGTTCAATACAAGTTAAGCTTAACACAAATATCATTTAGGATACGTTTACACCACAGCGATGCACTTAGTCTTTTGTGCTTTTTGTGTACAGACAATATTGTCAAAACGATTCACATGAATCTAACAACCAAAACGGCTGAATAATGCATGCCAGGCTTGTAGTTTGTGATGTCACTTTGTAAAAAAAACCCACTATAGACAGAATGCAAATGGCGGAACCCTTTGTGCAAAAGGTTTTGTAGTTTACAGAACAGTATCGGTTTCAAAATGGGGCCCACAGAACGTGTTGTGTAAACAACAAGTTAAAAAAGTTACTGCAACATTATGCACAAATTATTTAAAATTTAAATCAACATTACTCCACAAATGCTGTTGCTAGAGCAAAATCCAGAACATTCCTTTAAACTCTGGTGTGTGTGTGTGTTTCACTCATCTGATTTCTTTGTATATTTTTCTTGCTCCGTTCAGGTGTAACAACAGAACGCAGTAGCATCGTACATCACTGGACCAGATGTTTTTCCTGACCCCTGCCCAGGAACGTATAAGTACCTTGAAGTCCAATATGAATGTGTTCCCTACAGTAAGTATAAGCCATCTTTTTAAATCTATGTATACATATTTATGTTTAAGACTAAAAGCCTTTTTATGATTTGTGCCTTCAAATGTTTGCAGGATACAGTTTTTGTCCTTGATAATACAGTGTTTATAAAACGTACAGTATATACTTTTACAGGTTTTGTCATTTTACAGCATTTGCCACTGATCAACTAAAAAAGAGACTTGTTCTTGTTAAAAGTAAAATTGTTAAAAAAACACACAGGCACACACAAATCACACTCTTTAAAATGACACGCATAGATAATCACGTTAACATAATTGTTAAAGGGATACTCCACCCAAAATTTAAAATTCTGTCATCATTTACTCACCCTCAAGTTGTTGCAAACCTGTATGAATATCTTTCTTCTGCTGAACACAAAGGAAGATATTTTGATGAACGATTTGGAACTTCGGTACCATTGACTTCCATAGTAGAAAAAAAAATACTATGGAAGTCTATGGTGCCAAAGTTCCAATCGATTTCTTCAAAATGTCTTCCTTTGTGTTCAGCAGAAGAAGGAAACTCATACAACAACTTGAGGGTCAGTAAATTATGACAGAATTTTCATATTTGGGTGGAGTGTCCTTTCAATGTATCACTTGTAAGTCGTTAAGTAGTTTTGTTTGATTGTAGTAAAAACACCCCTATAACTTGAAGGCCCAACTTCTGGTGAGTCAATAGCCGCTTTCCGACCAAGTAGTTACAGGGAACTTAGTTATAGGAACTGTCCACTTCTAAACAGTTCTAAGAACCACTCTCCCCCAAACTCGGTTTTGCTGCTTGCGTTCACACTGGCCAAGTGGCCATGGGAACTGGTAGGAGGGGTAACGCAAGCATGGCGACGGTCTTTATAGCGTCATCACTAGACGTAGCGCGGCCACATACAACAACAACAAACCAGCATGGAGGAGGCTATTGCAATGTTCCTGTTCTGCCTTGCCTTGCCTTACCTTAATAACGGAGAACGAACGGCGGCATTTAAAAATTATGCTTGAGTTCTGTACAGAGAAACACAGAAGACGAAGGCTCCAGCGTAATATGATATTAAGTAATATGATGGAAGAAGATAAAAGAGCAGAGCGCAGGAGGTAAACAAAACGACGGGTAAGTTTAGCTAGCATTAGCAATTAGCTGGTTGAATGCGTTATGTTTGTCTTAATCCTTGTTGTAATGTTTTGCAAAAATACACAGCGTCCGGCAGACAGCGTGCTACAAGTTCCGTGTTGACAGTGGGCATGACTTATAAGTTGAACCAATCAACGTAGACCTAGGGAAAGGGAACTAAAAAAGTCCTTGCTCTAGACTAGGTACTGAAAGAGTTATAGGAATTACGGTCCGAGGAACTAAAAAATCCCCAATTTAGTCCAGTCGAACACGAGAAAAAAGGGTTATAGGAACGTTCAGGTTCTAGGAACTGCAAAAGTCCCTCCGGTCGGAAAGCGGCTACTTGTTGCAGAAGTTTCAGACTCAAAAAGTGAAAGTGAAATGTAATTGAAAAGCACAAGGCAGTGGATGGATACCAGAAAATGTCCCAAGTCACTGAATATCCCTTGGGGTACAGTTAAAGCAACAATTAAGAAATGGAAAGAGTATGGCACAGCTGTAAATCTACCTAGAGCGTCCTCAATAACTGAGTGACCGTGTAAGACTGGTGAGGAGACCACCAAGAGACCAATGATTTACAGGCTTCAGTGGCTGAGATTGGAGACTGTGCAACAACTGTTTCCTGGGTGCTTCTCCAGTCAGGGCTTTATGAGAGACTGCCAAAGATAAAGCTACTGTTGTTAAAAATAAGTCATTTGACATTTTGACTACAATTTGCAAGAAGGCATGAGGTCTCAAAACAGGTGGATGAAGGTTGTGTGGTCTCAGTTTTCAAAATAGCCGAAATACATTTTACTCACTTTTAAATGTATATGTAAGATATGTATTTACAGCCACGTTCTCATCCCAAAGCGCCATATACAATGCTTTTGTAAAAGCGTAAATATCCAACGCACATGGCACCGTTTCAGCGCCAAATGAGACGTAAAAATAAATCGGGCAGAAGGCGCCTCCTAGTGGTCTAACCCTACCCCTACCCCATAGCTAAACTTAACCATAACCGAAGCGTCTCATTTGACGCTAAAGGGTGCCATGTGCCATACACTTTTGCAAAAGTGTCATATATGGCGCCTTGGGATGAAAATGCGTTGGTATTTATATTTATGCATTTAGTATATATATATATATATATATACACTGTATACAACTTACTGTATACAACTTTTTATAGGCACTGTATTATCAATATCAGTGTTTGCAAGACTGTATACTGTACGTATCTGTAGTGATTTAATGACAGTGATGGCATATTTGCACAGTTTATTCTCATTAGTCTTCTTGCATTTATTTAATGTACATACATTCTTTCTAATTAAATATATATATAGCTGATTTCTTTGTTAAATAAAACGAGCACACGGTGTCTTTGATGCAGCATTTCATTTGCATTTACAAGATTAAAACTTAAAACACTATTCGTTTGCTGCCTTGCAAGCATTGCTGCTTCCTTCAGGATAGAAATAGTTATTCATGATTTCTTGTGTTTTTAGTGATTTGTATCATAAAACCTTGTAGAGTGGATTAGGTGTGATTGTAACGCACAGAGCTTGGTGCAAAATGCTTTTTGCTGCCTTGTTTAAATTTGACAAAAACTAAAATGTAAGCAGATAAATGTAAACCATTTCAATGTGCTTTTCTCCCTTTGAAAATTTTGTTTTTAGCCGTCTGTAAACTCTCAGGATCATCACAGCAATGCATGAAAGTAAAGCAACAGTCTCTGACGTCCAGTAATATAATCGCTCAGAGGCAGAACAGCATGATTTCTATGGCCTTAAAACTATGATTTGGCCAAGCATAGATATGCCGGTTTTATGCCAACTAATAAACAGACCTAAGATATTTTACGTTACACGCTTGATTATCGTGTTTGCTTGTAAGAAACCGCAACTATACGAACTGTCAGAAAAGACAAATGACTGCACATGGATCTAACATGAGCAAACTCCAAACAAACGCCTCACTTCTATTCTCAGATTTCCCATTACATTAAGAGTATGGATTGTTTTGCTCCATTAAACAATTAGATAGTAATATTATTCTCTGATTGAATTGTCTCGTCTTCTCGGAGAATGTTTCCAAGAGACTTCACATACCAGACGGGGTCCTCTGCCGCACATTTCCCACCAAGATAACAAAGGGATTTTAGTGCTTAATATTAGTTTAGTCTACATCCGTATCTATGGGTTATAGAAGTCAAAATTCCAAACGAAATTTTGAAAGCTGTCGTTTCATAAAGTTTCATGTTTTTCAGCTTTTCTCCTGGAATATCTGTGACTGTTCACGTTTTCTTTGCTGATATGAAAGCACCTTCACAGAATACGTTTTTGTGCTGTGTTGTCTGTTGTGTCTTAATGTCTTAATGTCTTTGCATTACCTCCTCTAGGCATTTGCAGGCGGTACGGAACAGTTTTATTTACTAATCACAGTTTGACTCCATAGGGCGGCAGAGCCCTCATGTCACCCTCAGGCTGCTGAATGCTGTTTTTCGACTTTATTATTTTCTTGTCTTGTTTGGTTGCAACAGTGGAATGTTCATGGTATCCAAGAGAACAGGATTTGTCCTAGTAGTGGACAAATTGTATTGGCTGACTAAACTATAAATGATTTGCCTTATAGATGGATGTTGCCATGCTTTTCTTTTTTCCCCATTAGTTGTTACCTACCTCATTAGTAACCTGGAACTATAGTAGTATAGAGTAAAGGCTCAGTTTATTTATAATATTTATTTATTACATGTTTGTTTGTTTGTTTGTTTTGTTTGTTTATCTATCCTTTCATTCTTTCATTCAAGCCTTTTTTGTTGCTATAATATTAAGAAACTGAAACCAATTTTATGGACCATTAAGATTTATTTATTTATTTTATTTATTTATTTTTTTTTTTTTTTTTGCATTGATATGATTTTCAGGACAATTAAGCAAAATTTCCAATCAAAAATATTATACTGTAATGTATCCAGTGAGAATTTTTTTCTTTGTAATTTGTATTGTTCTCAATTGTGATTTACATTATACATCCGTACTACAATGGTTCATTTTTATTACAGTATTTATTTGTTAAATCAGCATAAATTAAAGGCAGCACAACAACAGTTACTATAAAGCTATCATACAACCTGACACGTTGCAAAAGAGTTAAATATATGTACAGTATACATATTATTATCAATGATCTACTACTAACAAATATAATTTATTTTCTGTTAATTGTATTGTGGTATATCTTCTTTGTCTATTTTCTGTGTTCTGGAAAAGTTTATGAGATTCATTTAATTGCTTAATAGAGCTCATGTACAAATGGCGACTTCATTAAAAAGGAACACCATGCTCAGTCTCATGGACAGTGTGCCCAGGGAATGGACAAGTAGATTGATCATAATAATACAAGAAGGAAATCTGAGAAATAGCTTTATATTGTTGGAAATGTTCACGTTTTGGATTTTAGAATTAAACTCCTGAAGACTGTCAAGGTTCTATTTGTATGTATGTCTGCATTCTGTCTTTCTGTCTGTCTAAATGTCTCTCTTTATCTGGTGCTATGGACAAATTTGGAAGGACAGTGTATTGGCCCGTACAAAACAATGACGATAAGAATTGATCTTGAATTGAATTGATCTTACTAGCATTATATCCTTCTTGGCTAGTAAAGTAGTTATTTGAAAATGATATGCACACACACACACACACACACACACACACACAAAAGCTTTTTAAACACGCATTACCGTTCCAGCCAAAAATATCAGAACAATCTAAATAAGCTGTGTAAGCTAACTATATGTTTAATGTTTAGAAAAATATGTTTTAAAATATATTTATCCATGGAAAAAGCTGTGGAACTGGCACTGTCATTGAAACAGGCACACATACAAAAAAATCAATAATTTAAATGTTATAATTACAAATAATAAAAATTACACTTTCAGATGAAACATTCATTTTTTACTTACCCTCATGATATTCCAAGCCCATTTGAATTTATAATATGGGTATTATAAATATATTAATATTAACCCATATAAAAAGTTACATTTTGAAGATAATTTTAGTCTCTCATTTCAGTGTAATGAAAGTGAAAATATTATGACAAAATATGACAAAGAACCACCGTAAAAAGTAATGACAGTGGTGGTTCATTGTACTTGTGTGCTATTATTTTATTTTTGCTCAAAAGCTGATGCACAGCTTTATTGTAATTGCATGAATAAGAATAATATTGTTTATAAGAACATATATATATTTATATATATGTATGTATATATTTTACATTACTATAAAAAAGTAACCCTAGAAAATGAAATAATTCTCTTTGATTTCCAAAGTAAGAAGCACCAGCCCACCAATCGCCAGCTGACACTCTAATCTGGTCGAAAGAGAAAACGAAAAGGCTTTAATGGCTTTATAAAAAGTATGACTATATTTGACAAACTGTATGTGAATGTTGGAAATCCAAACAGCAAGTGTTCTTAAAGCCTAGAAGGGCCGACAAAAACTCTGTGGTTGGAGAGGATCTGTAGAGATGAGGAATAGCTTTATTTTTCTGGTTTTGAGTTTCCCTCCAGCACGACTTACCATCTGTCCACCTGGAATTCAGATTTCCCTGGTCGATGTCCCTGAGTTCTTATGAAAATCTATACGCCGCTATCTAGTATTCAGCCCGTGTATTTCCCCGCAGCTTTCCCCCGACAAGAGCAGATTGATTCGTCTTCAATGCCACATACGCTGTCCTTTTGTACTGTGACAGAACACCCTTTAACCTGCCTCTCTTTCATGTTGAAGGTGTCTAACTGCATTTTCTTCCTCCACTGACAGCTGTAGCTCTGTGCATTATGCCCGTAACCTCATGACATGTTAACTGCATGTGATCATGGACATGATGGTTAATTCATTTTAATCTCTTTTTCCCCTTGCACTCCTTTCATTCTCTCTTCCAACGCTTAAAATAGAAGTGGAGCAAAAAGGTAAATCACTGACACAATCAGCTCCTTGTTTTTTTCTTTCTTTACTACATATATTTATATATATATATATATATACATTTTTTATGTGGTTGTAAAATCTTCCTGTGCCCACTCTTGCTGTTCTGATAGCAGGCAGTAGCAGAAAGGGTCTTATATTGTAGTAAAGGTCAGTGCACGAGCTGCAGTTGGAGGGAAGCTTTAAAAGAAAATGTTCAAGCACACGTTTAATGTTAGCGGTAATGCTGAGGGTACAAATGCCCCGTTTCCCCCTCCTCTTCCCTTCCACCACACTCTTTTATTGCCTGTTCGAACCCCAGTCCCACTCCACACTCCCAGCATGCTCTGGTAACAGATTTACTCTAAAGTTTACACTGCCTCTACTGTTTCTCGCTTTCCCTTCCTCTAATTGTCTGCCTTTCTATCTCCCTCTCCTCTCTCTATCTCTCTCGCTTTCTCACTTTCCCCTTTCTACATGTTTGATTATTATGGCTTTGTTAAGAAGAAAGGAAATGCTTTATGCTGTAAAATCATTGCAACATTAGGCTTGTAGGGAAAGATGTAAAAGCTGTGGAAAAACTTGTCTCAGGACACAGACTGTCTGTATGCTGCTCTTCTCTGCGTCTTTCTCAAGCCTTATTTAGTCGTCTGCTTTTATTTGCAGGGCAGATTTGTCGTATTCCTTCCTTTTTTTCCCTTTGTGTTTGGTTGTGGTTTGATTTTTCCATCACTCCCCTTCAGTATGTCCAAGCAGCAGTGAGCCGAAACTGTTTGCTTATGGACACATAAAAACTGTGTTTGCTTCCGTTTAAGCTTCAATAACCTTCAGATGCAGATTCCTCGCACCTTTTACTGCTTGTGAATGTGGGTAGCTGTTAGACCTCTTAGTGTGTTTTTCTGTTTTCACCGACTACCCAGTTATCAGAGTGATGTAGAGTCAGAAGGCCCTTTGCCCTCTGCTTTCAACTAGTGTGATCTGTGTAAGCTTACGTTTGACTGTTTTCTGCTCTGTTCTTCCCATCACTAGTTTTTGTTTGTCCCGGAACTCTGAAGGCGGTTGGAGATCCGTCACGTTTCGTGTACCGAGGCGGAACAACAAGCGGGGTCGTGGTGCAAAGACCCCCTCCAAGCAGGAGACAAGGTTTATTTCATGCCCTGGACCCCTTACAGAACAGACACACTTATTGAGTACAACTCGCTCGACGACTTTCAAAACTCTCGACAGACTACGACATATAAACTCCCCCATCGGGTCGACGGCACCGGATTTGTTGTATACGATGGCGCGGTGTTTTTCAACAAGGAGAGGACTCGGTAACATTGTCAAATTTGACCTTCGGACCAGAATTAAAAGTGGGGAGGCTATTATAAATAATGCAAATTATCATGACACCTCACCTTATAAGTGGGGTGGGAAAACAGACATTGACTTGGCGGTAGACGAAAATGGTCTTTGGGTGATCTATGCCACTGAGCAGAACAACGGCATGATGGTGATCAGCCAGCTCAACCCCTACACCCTCCGCTTTGAGGCGACCTGGGAGACCACCTACGACAAGCGATCGGCCTCCAATGCTTTCATGATCTGCGGGGTTCTGTACGTTGTCCGATCCACCTATGAAGACAACGAGAGCGAGGTCAGTAAGAGCCTGATCGACTACATGTACAACACCAAACAGAACCGGAGGCGAATACGTCGACATCCACTTCCCCAACCAGTACCAGTACATCGCCGCTGTGGAATACAACCCCCGAGACAACCAGCTGTATGTGTGGAATAACTTCTACATCCTGCGGTACAATCTGGTGTTTGGACCACCTGATCCAGCTCACGGTAAGCTCCGTCCTGAATCTGTCTTGACACGTACACACACACACACACACACACACAGTCCCTCTGGATATCTGTTTAAGTGGTCGTGAGATTTTCAGCCACTGAGTTGGTATTCCTCTGGCACCCGAGTCTGTGTGTCAAATGTCACGGATGACTGATTTTTAATTTCAGATTTAATATGTGCTTGATGTATTCCGGAAACCTTTCCCGAGTGCAAGCAACATCTCGAGAGTGAAGTGGTGGGTCTACAGCAGTAAACAACATCATAGGCGTTTGTTAGCATATAATAAGAGACGCATCCCTTGGGGTTTAAGACAGAGACCATCCCTCCCCCGGTGTTTAGACACTTGGGGCTATACTCCCTCTCACTCTCTCACTGAGAAGGGTTCCACTTCCCTCATTGGTAAAGGGTTACCTGTCTGGACAGGTACGTCGGGCAGCCTTGCGGCAACAGTGGCTCGCCCCCAACAGAGTGCATCCCGTTCCCTAACCACCTCAAAACAAACAACTTACACATTTGCTCGCAGGCCTCTCAATGTGTCTGAGCTGAGAGATGAGAGATGGCTCTCCATTGAGACCGGATCAGTCCCGAAAGGTCACGCCACCACAGCCTGCTTTTAATTTAGCTGTCAAGAGCTGGGAGAAGATGGCCACACTATGTGTCAGATCATCTTTACATTTGAAGAAATAATAACTGTAATTACCATAATCCCGTCTCAGTCTAGAGGCCGAGATCTCTTGCATTGCTCCAGAAAGACTTGGCTAAGCATAGAGGTCAAACAACTTTACGCAGATTACTAGGGCTTAAGAATTCAAAATATGAGTGTCTTTCTTCAGCTGAGACCCAGCTGTGTTTACCTTACTGATGAATCTGCTTGTGCAGACACTGTACCCAGGGCCATTGTGAAACTAGAGGTGGAACTTCCGAGAGTTTTTTTTTTTTTTTTTTTACAAAAGTATATATATAAAAAAAATCATATGTGCTTCTGGTTTGAAGGCTGCAGCTTTTTTAACTGTCACAAATGTCAAGGCAGCATTAAAGCTCTATGAAAAAAAATAAATGAAAACATATAATGTATGAATTGACAGAAATGTTTTATTATTAAAATTATAAATTGTTATTTATTATTATAAATTATAAATACACACAGTTTTATTTTTTTTTTTTTATTTATTTTTTTTTATTTATATAGCACAGCACCAGAGTCGACTAAATAAAACATAAAACAAATAACAGAATAAAACAAATTTTACCCCACAATAAAAGAGTAAAGTATTATACAGCAAATTGCTTCAGCCCATTGGCTGTTTTAAAAGATACATGTTTAATAAGATTGCTTAAATGATTTACAAACCTGAAGTGAATTAACAGATTGTATATACAACGGCAAATTATTCTATATTCTTGGTTCTTCCACAGAAAATGTTTGATTGGCCTTGAGTTTCAAGCATTGGTATCAGCAACAGCAAAGTATGCTACTTTAAAGACCTATTGGTCTGATGGTAGGACAGAAGATCAGTCAAGTATATTTATATACAGTAGCGCTTTTTACAATATAGATTGCATCAAGGCAGCTTCACAGTATCAATCAAAACATACTAACAATGTCGTTTCTTAGTGGAAAAACATCCATGTTTGGTAGAGCTGATCAATGGTATTAATGATCCGTTAATTAATTTGAATATCCCCAACTATCAGACAGGTCGCATGGTGTCAAGCCTACAAGTGATTTGTACACAAACAATAATACATTAAACTGAATTCTAAACTCAATAGGAAGCCAATGCAAACTAATCAAAACAGGAGTAATATTTTCCCTCATTCTTGTCCCTGTTAAGAGTCTGGCCGCCACATTTTGGACAAGCTGAAGGCGAGTAAAACTAGATTAAGCAATCGCTAAAAACAATTAATTTCAGTAGTCCAGTCTAGTCAATAAATTCAGGAATAGAAAATTTTATTTTAACAATCAGCCTGAACTAATTGTTTATTTATATTTTAAATGTAAGAGCCATGTAAAAGAAAAAAAGACTGATTCCGTGCATGAGTACCAACAGAGTTGGTCACAGGAATAATACATTTTGAGATGTTTGCACATTCAAGCCAGCAAAAAAAAAAAAAAAAAACGTCATAAAGTTATTTGATTGAAAAAATAATAAAATAATAATAAAACTTCACCTAAACAATCAAACTGTGACTGAAGAGATCCAAGTTTTTTCATCTGGTTTCTTTGGAAGATAAATCTGTATAACATATAACAGGGAAAACAAAACAGGGCCTAAAACGGAACCCTGAGGTACACCACATGTGCATGCAACAAAGAAAGAAGTATAGTTTTCAATGGCTAAATGAAAAAAAATAAAAAAAATCTCCCCTTAAGGTAGGATGAGAATTGAGAACCAAATTAAGGTTGTTCCCTAAGTCCATACAAAATAGTGCCCAAAGTAATGTGTTAAATGAAGCGATTTCTTGTGTTTGATTTTTTTCAGGGGTTTACCCGTATTTTGAATTATGTATTGCATTGTGCTTGTGTTGTGTTTTAGGGTTAAAGAAAATGTCCATAAACATAACGGATAATGATTGTTAATTGTATATCTAATTAATTATTGAGAAAAAAGTTATATAAAAAAGTTATATCAACACTAATTTACCCAATATTTGTAAGTGATGGTTTTTTTTGTGCATTATCACATTAGAACATTAGAACATACTAACTACAAACCATATAGAAATCAATTGTAAATTGAGTCTTACATGCGCCACACATGAGGAATGCTATTTTTTTCCCCTTGCAGATCATTCACTTATGAGCTTCAATTTCAGTTAAAACGTGTCTATGTAGACCGTATACAGAAAGGCTTTGGAACAGAGCCAAAACACCTATTGAAAAGGCTGTAATGACATTCGTAATCATATTACTGTCTGCACTACTTATTTTATAAGACGTATTTTTGGGATCAGTATAGAACCATCTGAGTCATTTCTAGCATGTGCTAGCAGCTTTGCTTTAGCCTGAAGCAATTGCTAACACTGAATTAAAACCATCGAAGAAATTCATCCCTGCACAAGCAAGCAATTAAGTAAGAAATATCAACTCAATATCACTTCAGGTTCAAAGTATTAGGGGCTTAAATATGAAATTCATTGAACATTTCTCTAGGGTGTTACCTTGGAGGGTTCAAATCTTTCATTAAGGAAATGTTATCACATTGTTACCACAATGTATCCACTTGTGGTTCACACTTATGCGATGTGGCTGATTGAATATGCCCGTGTATGTTCTGCCTCCTCTTTTAGCAGCCTGTAAAGGAAGTAATTAGCTCTACAATCAGTGCTGATGATGGACAAAAACATGCTAATTTCACTAGCATTAGCTCCTGTGCGGTGCGCGGGTTGAATGAAACCTCACCCCCCCCCATACCCACTTGAATCTAATCTGCCATCATTTGTATACTGATGTGTTTTCTCTATTTTAGATGTGGTTATTATCTCATCATCTCAATAATCAGCTCACTCACACAGCCGTCAGAGTTGAGCTCTGTAGAGTTGATGTTTGCTCCACTTTACTTTGATAGCTGTGAAATTACCTTGATTTTGACACACTGGTACAACGGACCATCCGAGTATGTACGACATGATAAGGCCTCTCCTTTATTGGGGGAAACCCTTCCTCCTTAAAGTTAGAAGGCAAGATTAGCTCCTCCTTTTCAGGGATAGAGCGATTCTGAGATTAATTGTCTGGCTATTTAGAGCAAATCACAATCCTGCCCAATACAGTCTTGACTTTTGAAAGGAAAAGCCCATTTTCCTTCTGCCCATTTTGAAAGGAAAAGACCTTGATCAAAATGTAAAGCCAACAACAATAACTATTACCTTTATAATAGATTAATTTGAAATAAATAAATAACTAGAAATACAAAATAAAATCTCTACAGAGTGTGCTGAAAAATGTATCAGATTTATAACGGATCAGATTATACCATTAGATGTATTTGATTCAGAAAACCATAATTCCAGTTCTCCTTGTGTACAGTATATCTAGTTTACTTGATGCAACTAGCAGAAATACTCTCAATATCACATCTCTAACTACATCAATGACAGAAGAAGGTCAGTATTAACTGTGGCTTATTCGTTTGCCGCTGTTTGGCTTAATTAGTGTTATTAATTTCGAAATTAAACTCTTTCATTTCGCTGAGACCGTAATGATTCGCATTATTCTGGCTGTAAATACAGTTAGGTTTTTTAAGCTCTCTGAGAAAGGAGACCTATGCTTCTCTGGTCCTTTGAATTCTGACTCACTTTTTCTGACATAGAACAGATCATACCCAACCGCTGACACAAATGGGCCTGAAACATTTTGATGAATGACCGGTGAAAGAAGAACTTTAACCTTCTGAAAATGTTGGACAGCAATCTCAGGAGGTCAAACACCATATTATAAGTGCTGTTTAATTTTCTGTAAATTTTCTATTTAATTTTATTATTTTTGTGTATTTTACTTTCTGATAATACATATTAAATATAATGTTTAAATGTATAAAATATTATGTATTTGCTGAATGTAAACCACACTTGTGCCAAAATACTTTATTGGTTGCTTGTTTGATGGCTTGATAGATCTGTTGCTTCATGTTGAATGCAGGCATAACATATTAGTGTGATATCTCATAAAAATCTAAATGGCATCATATGTGCCGTTTGTTGAAAGATAAAATGATTAAAACTAGCAGCATATTCACACTGGGATCATAATGGGGAATCATCTTGATTTGAAAGAGACAGACAGCATTTATATTTGCCATCTGAATCGGGGTGGAAAACGCACATTAGGCTACTTGCCACTTAATCTCATTTTTGCTCGTCATTAATGGAATTAGTTTTGACACTGATTGTGATAATTGCCATGTGATATTACACTGCTGATGGTTTGCAAAATGTATGCAGAGCCTGCTCTATTGCCGCCTGCAAAAATTACTGTTTTGTGTTTCAGAAGACCACTAATGGATTTGGCTTTATTTTAGGCTCACTTCTACTTCCAACTGGAGAGATTGTTCTGTGGCCTCTATTTTTGTTAAAGACCTTCCTTAATTCCAAATGATCTACTTTTGATATCACTGCTACAAAATCTATTAGATGCCAATTTTCACCTTGTGAGCTTCACCTTCTCTTTTAGCTCACACATTTCAATCTGTGTCTAGCCCATTTACTAGACATTTCTTGTCACCAGGCCTCCCACATTTAGCTCCTCCTAGACTTATCAAATCCGCCCCTCCTCCAGTTAATTATAATTTAGCCCCTCCCACATGCATATTAGAACTTCATTAAGTCTATTTACTTTATTAGCCCCTCCCTCCCTCTATCTCACTATTATTTTTCTTCTCACACTAAAATGTATTCAGGTAAGTGTGTGTTTTCTGAATGTGCCAACATTTTCAGAATCGGCCAACACATTTGAATAAACACAAATGTTTGTTTGGGTGTTTCGGCTCAGGGAAAGGTTTAAGAAAGTATGAACTAGCTCAATGTAACAACAAAATAAGCTACTGGAAATTCCCACCATAGAGCTAACATGTGGGGACTGTATTAGCACAACTTAATTTGAATATTTGGTTTGAAATTGTTCTTCGCTCTGTTGCGACAGATAATATTTCTTCTTTTCACATTGAACTGACGGTTCCTTTGAGCTTAATGGGAGTCAGACACTTTTCCATTACAGCACTGCAGACGTACTTATCTTAAGAGAAACTGCATTTGTTACAACAAAGAGAAAATTAATACCTATTACCCATAAATCAGATTTCAAAGGTGTTCTGTAAAATAATAACATACATCTAAGGTTCTATGAGACAGCTGATTAAGTATTAATTTACTCCTTGCATGTTCAGTATTGAAGGACAGCACAATCCACACTGAAATTAAACCTAAAGCACAAAGGATAAGATATATTTCACAAAAATGTGCCATTGTACTAAGATGCTTTCCCCCAAGAATAGTGTGATACTACTATTTCTATACATTGCATTATTTGGACATATGTACTAATATTCATTGAAGCACCATGCACACCATGATACATATAATATGGTAGTGTCATTCAGTACTAGCAAAGTACTTAGTATCTAATTACTATACTAATATCTAAAGGCACCTATAAATAATATAAAATTCTTTATAGAACAGTGTCGGCTTTTTGGTACTTTCAATAGATTCTTGAACTGAGATGCTCTGATTTCTCATGAATTTATTTATTTATTTATTTAGCTCAACAATGTTTTTGAATTTGTCTACATAAATGAGTGATATGTCTCCTAAAAAAACATCTCAAGTGTTATAATAGTATAAGTAGTGTAATAAATGAAGTGTGTAAGAGATCGAAAATACTTGCACATAGCTGTATTATTGATGTCTTCTTTTGCAATTGACACTGGTCTGATCAGTTGGCAAATTGGCTGTTCTCTTTCTTAATATTCTCAATACACATTATTCTGCATGAATAACGTTTTTGGATCATGTAACCTGAGCACTGATAATGTTACCTAATAGGCAAATAGTTATGGCTACAGATTTAGTAAAATGGGTTGCGAATTTGGTTTCCTGTTGACTTTAACAGGCTTCTATCACGTGGTTTAATTCTCGGAACATTGAGCTAAAGCTTGTTTTACAGTCATCATGACAAACTGACAGAATCTGGAGTGAAAACCCAATAATAGCATGTCAGCCATGCCAATCGTGTCAAACTCACACACATGGATGAAAACAGTAAAGATGGGGGTCTACAGGTAGAGACATTGCAGCTGTTTGTGGCTCAGTTTCTATCTGAACCTGAGTCTCTGGCTGGCCAGTTGAGACTAATTCACAGTAGGTCACATCTAACCTCAAAAAGAAAGCCAATGCGAAAGAACCAATGCAAGGCTCTTCTATAGAAAAAACCAATGCAAACTGCAAAATAATTTTGAGTTATCTGGGACTCTTTAGTTCATGTATGAATGTCTTTGTAACTGTAAAAATCCATGTTCTTTATCTAATCAACAATATTATTAATTATTTATTATTATTATTATTATTAATTCAATTTAGCAATATGATCGGATAATAATTTAATCAGATTAATTCATTAAAAGTTAACCATTTGAAATGAGTAAAATGTAAAACAGAAAACAAAACAAAACAAAAAAACGTACATTTAAGTCACCATTATGGTGATTGGTGTTTGTGTTTAAAGTGACGCTTCCTTACGGTAATTCTGCTTGTTAACATCAGGATAAAATAAAGAGTCAGTGATTTAATCGTTTGACGTCTGTCTGTTATTCAGATATTTTTGTGTATTTTTATTTATTTATTTATCTATTTTTTTTTGGTGTAAACTTTATCCTCATTTTAAATGGTTAACATTTTAAGTGAAGAATTTGATGAATTATTACTCAATTCTAATTTGTTCATATAATATATATATTAAAATTATGAAATACAGAGACAGGAAAAAAGAGGGTGAGAGAAAATATACTGTATGTTCAAACAATGAAGTGATTTAGCTTTTAAATAAGCTCTTGAGATATCAAGATAGCTTGAAGGTTGTGTAGGCAAGCTGAATATTTAATGTCATAATAATTATATTTATTAAGCATTATACAGTGAGTATTATATATCAGGATATAAAATATGCTGTATTTTTCTCCAGACTTGATAAGACAATAAATGTTCAAGCAAAAATAAACACAACAACCAAAACGTCATAATTTGTGCCAAAAGAAACTAATTTTACGCATTATTCTTTTTAGCACCACCTATCCCAGAAGCATCCACAACACCAAAGTTACTAAAACCAACAACCACTACAACAACCACTTCTCAGCCGAAGAGGTCAAGTGACTACTGTTACCACGACAGGGACCAGAGCTGTTAGAGTACACCCAATCACCAGCTGTACTCCCCCAAACCACCACACCACCCTCACTGGAGTCTTTCCTCTCACCTGAGCGCTTCTGTGAGAGCGTAGAGCTTAGGGAGCAGTCGTGTGGCCGCAGACGCAGAGGGGCACGCTGGTGGGGACGACCCTGCCCCAAGGGAACTCAAGGTGGGTGCATGTACCTGTTGAAGTGCAACACACTGCAGTTCTCCGCTTCGGGCTCTTTGAATCGCTATAAGTCACACACAAGTCATTCCAATAAGTTCTTCTGCGTCTTACAGCAAAGAGAAGTGTTGAATCTCTTAGGATCGACTTCATCAACATTTAAATAAAGCGAGAAAGCCTTGAGAGGCCAAGCGTTACCTGTGAGTTTTACCGCATCTTGTTAACAAACGTGTTTACTACAATTATAGGTTGATCATAATATTCAACATTAGTTAATGTTCATGTATTTATTTATGGTAAGTAGCCACGTAATAGTCAAAAATGACACAGTCAGTTGGTCCTTATTGATAAATTCATTTCAGAAAAGAAAAATACTATTTCAGAGCTTGAGCAATCTATATTGTAATTCAAAAGACTATGAGTGCAAATGCAGCTAATAATAATGATGGTGATGATGATGTCCTTTTAGAAACAGGCACTTGCGTCCTGACGTGATGTGACTCCTCTCACATGGGGACCTGGAACCCAAAAGGTTCACAGATCTGAGCGACTGTACTTCCCACTGGGTGAATCAAGTTGCTCAAAAGGTTTGTAGTTCCCGAGCATTTCTGTCCTCTCCGCAGAATGAGGAGGCATTTCTCAAGAGCATAACATCAGTAAACAAAAATACCCTCCAGTGCCATATTTTGGAAACCATTCTTTCTGTTATCACTTGTTAAGACCGAAAGACTCACCACCTTCAAACATCCAAGAGGGATCCTACAGATTGATCTGGTGCACGTTTCAGTGTGTTCTTTTGTGTTAATGTGAGATGCTTCCTGTAAATAGAATGGATGTGCACAATGGGACATCAAGCACTTGTGGATACAGTACACCCACAAAAATAAATAAATAAATAAATAAAATGAACTAAAGTTGGGCAGAAATGCCTTATAGCCATTGGTAGAAACACAGGAAGTGTCCAAATGCTCTTCCAAAGTGTTAGCTGGTATTGCTCGCGGGGGTTGTTGCTGAATCAGCATGGTGATGTCATAATGGGAGTCAAGAGTCTCGGAGATACAAACTGACATTTTTCAGAGCCATGCTGTGAGGTTAATTTGTGTAATCTCTCAGATCCGGAGTGGGGAAAATGCAGCCAACCTGGCGAACGAGCTGGCCAAACACACCAAAGGACCCATTTTTGCCGGTGACATTAAGCTCTACCATGAGGCTCATGGAGCAGCTGGTGGATATCCTAGACCGCTCAGTTACAGGAACTGCGACCGAGCGAGAAGGACTCCACCGGCCGCAGCTTCAATAAGGTATTAACAAGTATTTCATTTTCAACATGATTTTTTAATAAGCGGCAGCATGCCTTGGTCTCTTTCAGAGGCACTTTGCTTTAAGGACACTTGACTGTTAAACAGCATCAAACTCATTTTGTCACACCCCATTGTGCTTTTAGGGAATCAAAAATAGAATAACTGCACTGGAACCGAAGCCAATCCCTCCCAAGCCATCCGGAATAGTTTGTCCAATTAGAATTAGTGTGTCTCAAGTGTCACATGTCAGCATTCGTACATGAATTTGTAACTAATATAACTTGTTGTGCAACAGAAGTACTGACGTGTTCTGAAGCTGCCACAGCAGTTTTTAAATGCATGAAATGTATGGCAAGGTTGAAATGAGAGAGGGATACAAAATAAGAAATAATGAATATTTAGGCAATGTATTTAGATGCAAACACAAACGGTACATGACATGAGAGGCTGTGATTTCACGGCACAATTATATAACATGGCAATATGTCCTAATATTAATGCACTGTCTTATTGCACACTTGTATTTTCACTTCACCAGATAGAGTACATATTTTAATGCATTTTACGAGTATGCTAATTAGAATGCAGCCACAGCAACTTTCTGAAAGTAGGTCAAAGGAAAATGAATAAAGCCAGTTATCAGTTGGAAAAAATCACTGGATTTATATAAAACTTTGTATAATGCCATTATTGGTATTACGCATTCATTTCATCTTTATGAAATGTGTAATGGCGTGTTTGGTAATGCACATTTATTTACATGAAATGTATAATGTCGTGTGTGTACTGCACTTTTACTAATGTATTTTTCTTACTTTTTAATGGAATGTAAATTGCCATAATTGGTATTGCTCTTTTATTAATTAATTTATTTTATTAATGTCATAATAGATGTTGCACTTTATACGTTTACATTAAAAATAAATAAATAATTGTTACCATTTAATGGCATTGGCACTATTTCTTTATTTTTTTTACTTGTAAAATGTAATTCTGATATGTGGTATTGCACATTTATTTATTTACTTGTTTGTGAAATG